>QEPC01008985.1:688226-700066 GCA_003113815.1 Sphenodon punctatus
CACGCACACGAATTTCCGGCGCGACGCCGATTTTACGGCTTCCCGCGACATTTCCGGCCGAACGGCCGAACGCGAACGCGCGAACCACCCGAACACCGAACGCCCGAACACGAACGTACAACCCGATGGCAAACGAACCGAACGGCCGAACACGAACGTACGACCTGCCCGAACAACCGAACACGAACGGCCGAACATGAACGGCCGAACCGAATGGCCGAACACAAACGCGAGGTACGACCGAATGACCGAACACGAACACACGAACCGAACACGGTCGAACCGAACGGCCGAACGCGAACACACGAACCGATCGCGGCCGAACCGAACGGCCGAACACGAACCGCGATCTGTTCGCCCATGCCTAGAAGCCACCTAGCCCTGTCACTTCTGCTGTAAGCCCCTGCCAGCATGTGGAGAAGGATGAAGAAGAGGTCAGTGTTCAGTGCTAGATGGTGCATGCGAAAGAGGTGGCACTTAGGCAACTGCATGGACACCCCAACTCCAAACTGCAATTTTTCTGAGTGCCACAGAAGAGGAGCTGGAGTGGAGAGTGCAATTTGTGTTGTTTTCATTAGTAATGAAAATGAATGGAGCCCTGTTCATTTTCATGATTAATGTTATGACAATGGATGAATAAGTAAATGATTGTTGTTTACTTTCATCTGGGTTTGAGTTTTTGTTCATTTAATTTATTGAAAATAATAATCATTTTATTTTTAAATGACTGTGCATGAACAATGGCTGCCGGAGCCATTGTGTGCATGCATGGCCCTTTCCCAAAATGGTGCTGGCAGCATCAGTGCCATTTTGGAAAAGAACAGCTGTTCTGTGTATGTGCAGACTATTTGCCCTTTCCCAAAATGGCATCATCGTGGTAAATGTACAGACCGGTTGCCCTTTTCCAAAATGGTGGCAACATTGCCAGCATCATTTTGGAAAGGGGTCGCACATGCGCGGAATGGCGCCAGTGGCCATTTTGTACATACAAAGTGGTTGGTTTTTTTTAAAAAAAAAGATATTTTAAATAAAATTAAATTTAAAAAACCTGAAAACGGTAGGGTCATTTATGAACCCCATACCCAAAAAACCAAAACAAACAACAACAAAGGGGCTTTTGTAAATGAAAATGAAAACTAAAATGTAAATGAATGGTGTGCATGCTGCACAACCCTACTGGAGAGATTCATGTAGCCCCCAAACTCCCTTTTACCCAACTCTGTAATAGGACTAGCAGGTACTTCAAGGCTCATCTGCTCCAGCCCTCCATACAGTATCAGGATTTGCTAAACCCGAAACCCTCCCAGACAGATGTTTGTGTTCTAGCCTCTTTTAAAAAAAACTTCCAATAAAGAAAAATCGACAGCTTCTCTGGGCAGTTTTTCCCTTGCCCAGGTATAAATATAGGCAGCACATTTTTCCTGAGATTTTATTTAAATTTGGCTTTGTTTAGCTTGAACCAATCTGAACTTCCTGATTCTCCTAACTAGGGCTGAAATGAGAATCTGATGCGTTCTCGTGAGAACGTGCCAGATTCTCACAAAACGGGGTGAGACCTCGCAAGATCTCACTGAGATTTTCAAGAATCTCGAAAATCTCAAAATGTGCTCTGCGCAGGCGCAAAGTAGCCACTGCGGTAATTTCTGTGCATGTGCGGCCTCTAGTGTCCATTTTGTGCATGCACAGAGCAGTTTTTAAAGGATTCTCAGGAACCTTGCGAGATTCTTGAAACCCTAAAACCACTCTGTCCATGAGCTAAAATGGCCACTGGGGCCACATATGTGCAGAAATGGCCACAAGAGCCATTTTGCCCATGTGCAGTGCCCCTTTTTTGGCCATGATAATTTCAATGAGAACGAATCAAGAATCGGCCAGTTCTTGTCCTGTTCTCATTCTTGCAAATATCAGCGAAAAGCCAATTCTTGCAGAGATTTCGCAAGACAGTGAGGGCAAGTTTCAATCCTAGTCCTACCTTCAGTAGCAAGTAAGAACAACAGTTCTTTAGGTCCTTCATGGCAGCCTTTCAAATATTTGAAAACCCTTGGGCCATGATCCACCAACCACTTACTTCAGAGTAAACACAACAAAGCCTTACACTCTCCTTCTCTGAGCTAAACATATCTATTTTTCATAACCTTTCCTTGTAGAACTTGGGCCATTTTGACACGGATGTCCCCACCCCCTGCTTGGTCTTCGGGTGTGTGTGTGGGGGGGGCATCCGTGTAAACAGCTGGTGGGGGGATGGGTGTACGCTTGGTGTTCACCCATGTGAACACCAAGTGGGATGGGTGAGAGTGCGTGTATATGTGCGTGCTCCCGTGCAACACCCACCTTCACCCATCACACAGCCACCTCTACCCATCACACAGCCACCTCTACCCATCACACACCCACCTCCACCCATGGAGCCCTCTGGAAAACCAGAGGAAGCTCTGTGTGTAGGTGGGTGGAGATGGGTGTAGGTGGGTGGGTGTCCATGTAAATAGACACTCACCCACCTCCACCCACCGCAGTCAAACACCCATCCCCCCACCCACCTCTGTCCATGTAAAAACAGTCTTGTATTCTAGCCCTTTCACATCTTTGTTGCTCTCCCTTGGAGACTGTCTACATCCTTCTAAAAAAGAAACAAAATCGAATGCAAAGAATCATTAATGGAAACCAGTCCTTGAATTTGATTAGAAAGACCCAATTCATTGCTGCCCTAATTAAAATGAAAACAGGGGGAAAAGGCAAAACAATTAAGCCTGAAATGAATAATTCTTTTGAGGTTGTCTGTGATATTGTAACAAAAATTCCCTCTAATTAAAATAGCATAAAAATGCCATTTAGCAGTTTAAAGTCAAACCAGCCATTGTTACAGTTCTTGATTTTTAAAGCAGCCAATGAATAAAGGTAGCAATTTCCTTACTTCCGTCTGTAATCTCTTTGCAATAAAACATTACTGTAAACAATTAATATTCCCATTAGCCTGAGTTTTCAAATGATTCCAGCAGCTGCCTTTTCACAGCTTTTCCTGGGCTGCTTCAGGGGCCAATCAGATCATATAAATGTGCATACTAACAAAGGTTCATTAAGCTATACTCTCCCTTTCTGTCTCCAAGCCTCCAGGAGAGAAGCAAAGCACAGTTGTCATTTAGAAGCAAACACGTCATGCTCTTTGGCTAAATATGACATAATATTGAAATCAATGGCCTTTTAATACTCTATGTTTCAGATGCAAATGTAGCTTTTTTTGAAAACTCTGAAGTATGAATAAAGATTACAAATTGGTTTATTACTTCTTGATTGCTGTTAGCAGGGGGAATTACCATGTAACAGTCTTGTTGAGTGAAAGCCATATGTCTGAATCACCGAGATATACTGGAGTTACAAAGTTTAGCACGATTGAGTTGCATGGGGAAGGTTCAGCTGAAGGACAGACTCATTAATGACCTGAAAGGTAAGCCTCCCACCCACCATTTTGTTTAGAGAAACTCCCTTCAAAATGGGGTCTCCAGTTACTGGTTTATTCAAGTCCATTTGATACTTTGAATGATGAAGAGAGAGTAGTTCAGATGTTATCTTTTCTTGGACAAACGTGTAGCAGTGACAGTAAGCAAGCTTTTGGGCCACATAGGTTCCTTCATCTGAAGACCTACTCTGTCTTCATCAGCCTTCACAGCATCAAATGGGTTGAGATACTCCAGTAACTGGATATGACATTTTTATTTAATCTTGAGATGAAACATGTATGGCCCAAAAGCTAGCTTGCTTATTGTCACCAACACAAGTTGGTTCCATAAAAGAAATCATCAGAATTACTCTGTTTCCAATTTAGAGCTGAAATGGTGACTACCTGCAGAAAAGGGGTAAACCAATTGAATTTTTGATACTCAACTCAGTCTGCCACTTTGGGGTACTAATTGGTACCTGAATAATGCCTAACAGGTTACCTGATGTCCCAATTTACCAACTTCTGGTACCGTCTAGTTTCCATCCTGAATTTTTGAATTTCCATCCCGTTTTTGACTATTTTCCTGTACCGATTAAACTATCAGTAATCAGCAAACCAGTAATTATCATTCCCGATTTTGGGGCCATTGGGTACCTGATCGGCACTCGGGCAGCTTGTTGTGTACCCAACACGGTATTCGAAATTTCAGATATTAATAAATTAATAATAAATTTATTTAGATATTAATAAATCAGGTACCCATTTCAGCTCTAAGTTTCCATCTATTTCATTTCGGGGAGCACTGCGACAACCACATTCCCTCTGAAGGAAAATGAATCCAGGCCTCTCCTCCATTCACAGAGTTAGCTGCAGCACTTTCAGGGCATTCCATGGAAGGATGCTTCTAGAGGTACAGTCTTTGAAAGATGAGAAGCTGCCTTAAGGTTGTCTAGAGCTCAATCAGACATTTACATTCAAATGCAAGATTAGCTCTTCTTTCCATCGTACAGGCTGCTAAACGTGTCACATTCATTTCACCATGAGCTAAGCAGAAAATAAACAGAGATCTGGTTCTTGATTTGGGAATTACAGAGCAAGGAGACAAGTGTTTCTCTAAAGGGAGAGGAAAAAAACAAAACTCCAACACAAATATATGTACAAGAGGGTGAGGAAGATGTTTTTTTTTAGCTGCTTGGAAATAAGACTTTAGTTTGTCTCTCTAATGAGTTTGCTATAGTCACACCCATTGGTTCACTTTGGGAGATGGTATCAAAAAGGGAGTGAGACCTCTGTTTAATTTATCTCTAACGGAGGGACTGTGTCTGTTTCCAGAGACACCGAAAGATTATAATTATGACAGCAGGTCACATGAGTATATGCTTTTTTAATTATGATGGAAATTTCTCTTCAACCTTGGGAAATTATTTAATTTCAACATTTATTTTGTTTCCTTTCTTGTTTCTTCTTCTTAGGCTTGAAAAACACCCCACCTCCACCCCTGCCATTTCTTTCAGCGTATTCATTTTCAACGCATCCGCATCTACGTTGTCAATAAAAGACACAGACTTTGCTTATTCCATGCCTTCACCTTTCCCACACAATCACTGTGCACTTTGGGTTTTGAAGAATAACAAGGTACATTTCAAATAGGCAAGACAGCCATCCGGTCTGTTCCTACACGGACAGATAATCTGTCACTTTGTTCAAATATCTTTGCTTAAAAATTCCCGTGGCCTGAATTACGGCACACAAGCTGTCTCATCTGGGGATTCTATATATCTTGTTTGCCATCTGTGCATGTGTATACAATGAATCCAGAGGGATCAATTCTGCAAAGACTTATGCCTGTGTGGAACAGCACATGATGGGAGTGGTTGCACTGGGTCCTAATTCACTCCATTTTTATGCTGGCGTGACTGCCCTGAAACTGGTGTAAAAGTGTGGTAACACAGTGGTGACTACTACAGCCTTAGGAGCCTGTTATTCAGCATCCAAAGGCTCAGCTCAACATTCTGGGAAATGTAGTCCTGCTTGTTCCCAGCATGCTGTCTGGGAACAAGTTGGACTACATTCCCAACATGCTTCCAGACAGCTTTAGGAGCATGCTCAGAAGACAAACCTACCTACCTCAGAAGCTAAGTGCATGGTGGCAGAGTCCAGAGAGAACAACATGCCCAGCTCTCCAACTCCGTGACTTTTGGCAAGTGCCCTCCTTCCCTGGCCCTTTTAGTCCTCTTCCCTGGCCCCCGTTCTCCTGCCACCAATGCCTACTTCCCTTTATCATCCCCCCACTACCTGCTTCCATCTGTTGTCCTCTGCTGCCTGCCCCTACTTCTCCAAATTCCTGAGCATTCACCGAGGTTCCAAGTGCTGGCCTGAAAACTCAGAACTGGCACTTGAAACCTCACAGAATACTTGCGAATGTTTAAATTATTATTTAGAACACCACTAGTCATGTCTCCTCTTCAGCCCCCTTGGAAGAATAAGTATTCAGGCAACGCACACACCTTTTGCAGTCTGAGGGCCAATAGGATTTCCTTGGTTGTGGTTGTCAGCAGAAACCCACTGGCTATTATGACTAAACTTCAGAACATTCTATTCTCTGTTCTGATTGGCTACTGGTTCCAACCACTCCCTCAAGTCTCTCATCTCACAGAGATGCCACACTTCACCCTCACACCAGTTGCCTTCTGGTCTCCCTGCAACCTACTCACTTCCTTTCCCCTCCCTTTAATTTCCCCTCCAACTTCTTTGGTTGTTCTCTAACATGACGGCGCTATACACAGTCACACTTTGATCCTGCCCAGGGTGAGGGCCGAGTAGGATCTGGCTCCACCGCTGAAAAAATGTACCGGCTGCCGCAGCTGAGAAAAGAGAAGGGACAGGCAGGGGAGACGGGCGTACATGCGCTGCACAGTCCTGCCCCCGGCAGGTGGAAACAATCATTAAGGACAGAATTACAGAGTATGTTGACAAGCATGACTTAATGGGGAAGAGTCAACATGGATTTAGTAAAGGTAAGTCATGCCTCACTAACCTGTTGGAATTCTTTGAGGGTGTAAATAAGCATGTGGACAAGGGAGACCTAGTAGATATAGTGTGCCTGGATTCCCAGAAAGGATTTGATAAGGTCCCTCATGAGAGACTCTTGAGAAAATTAAAAAGTCATGGGATAGGAGGTAGTGTCTTACTATGGATCAGAAACTGGTTAAAAGATAGAAAGCAAAGGGTAGGACTAAATGGTCAGTTTTCACAATGGAGAGATGTAAAAAGTGGTGTGCCTCAGGGATCTGTATTGGGACCGGTGCTGTTTAATGTATTCATTAATGATTTGGAAAAGGGTGTTAAGAGTGAGGTGATCAAATTTGCAGACGACACCAAGTTATTCAAGGTAGTTAAAACACGAGCAGACTGTGAGGAACTGCAACAGGATCTTACGACACTGGGTGCCTGGGCATCTAAATGGCAAATGAGATTTAATGTGGACAAGTGCAAAGTGATGCACGTAGGGAAAAATAATCCAAACTATGCGTACACAATGCTGGGTACTAAGCTAGGAGTTACCACTCAGGAAAAGGATCTGGGGGTGGTTGTGGACAATACAATGAAATCCACAGCGCAGTGCGCAGCAGCAGTCAAAAAAGCAAACAGAATGTTAGGAATTATTCGGAAGGGGATAGAGAATAAAACTGAGGATGTCATAATGCCTCTATACAAATCAATGGTGCGACCGCACCTCGAATATTGTGTGCAGTTCTGGTCGCCCCATCTCAAAAAAGACATAGCTGAACTAGAAAAGGTACAGAGAAGGGCAACAAAAATGATCAAGGGCATGGAAGGGCTCCCGTATGAGGAGAGGCTTGGTAGGTTGGGGCTCTTCAGTTTGGAGAAGAGACGACTGAGAGGAGATATGATAGAGGTCTATAAAAGCATGAGTGCTGTGGAAATATTAAACAAGGGACAGTTATTTACCCTCTCAGCTAGTACTAGAACTAGAGGACACACAACCTACCAAACCTCTCCTCATACGGGAGCTCCCATGTGACTTTGGTTGCTATGATGATGATTCTGATTAAAAATTTAGCCTTTGTTTGAAACAAGCAGCTAAATTGCTATTTGGGAGACATTTTACCACATCAGGAACAGTATCAATTTCCCAACTATTTCCTGTTATTGATATAATGTCTCTGTTTTCTCAATACTGTGAGAGATTGTCCAGATTTACCAATTTCCCGCTTACCATTTACCATGTACCATTCATTAGCCACTTACCAAATTTCTGAGGGTACCATTTTATTTATTTATTTACTTATTTATATCACTATTTCATATCTCGTCCCCACCTGCCATTGGCAGCTCAGTGTGGCTTAAAATTTAAAATTAATAAACCATAAAATCTATACAATAAAATTTCACACATAAAAATACAATACAAATCCATAATCCACAACAAGTAAATCTCAGAGTTTAAAAACAGCCCCCTCCCCCCAACAACCCATCCTCCCCCCTACCCAATTCCCCCACGAAAAGCCTGACAAAATAGCCAGGTCTTGCACTGATGTTGAAAGGAAGGAAGATCCAGGGACAAGCGAACCTCCGTTGGGAGGGAGTTCCACAGCTGTAGTGCTGCCACTGAGAATGCCGTCTCCAATATTGCCACCCGATAAACATGGATGACCTCAAGAAGGGCACTCCTGGCCGACCGCAGGGGGCCACTCCAGGACTCGGGGATGAGGCGGTTCTTCAGGTAAGTAGGGCCCAGATTGTATAGGGCTTTATAGCTTAAAACCAACACCTTGAATCAGACCCAGAAGACTATAGGCAGCCAGTGCAGAGAACAAAGCACCGGTGTTATATGCTCATGGTGACCAGTTCCCATAAGGAGGCAGGCCACCATATTCTGCACAACTGAAGTCTCCAAACCATCATGAAGAGTAGCCCCATGTAGAGCATGTTGCAGTAGTCCAATTCTGAGATGATAAAGCCATGGATTGGTGGGGTTGAATTCTGAGGTATACGACCAAAGCTGCCGTACCAGAAGTAACTGGCAGAATGTGCTCCTCACCACAGCTGCCCCCTAGGCATCTAGGCAGAGCTGTGAATTGAGGAGCATCCCCAAACTACAAATCTGATGAACCAAGGAGGGGCAGACCCTATCAGTGATCAGGACCTCCAGTACCCTGGCCCTCCCCACCAGCATCACCTCCGTCTTGTCAGGATTCAGCTTCATTATGACTAAACTTCAGAACATTCTATTCTCTGTTCTGATTGGCTACTGGTTCCAACCACTCCCTCAAGTCTCTCATCTCACAGAGATGCCACACTTCACCCTCACACCAGTTGCCTTCTGGTCTCCCTGCAACCTACTCACTTCCTTTCCCCTCCCTTTAATTTCCCCTCCAACTTCTTTGGTTGTTCTCTAACATGACGGCGCTATACACAGTCACACTTTGATCCTGCCCAGGGTGAGGGCCGAGTAGGATCTGGCTCCACCGCTGAAAAAATGTACCGGCTGCCGCAGCTGAGAAAAGAGAAGGGACAGGCAGGGGAGACGGGCGTACATGCGCTGCANAACATCTCATGGTCAATTTTGTCAAAAGCAGTCAATAGCTCTAACAAAGGCCCTCTTTACACAGACACTCAAAATGAGTGTTACATTTTATTATACATGTTGCAGGGCTGCAGGTGTACTCTGTGGGTGCCCTGAAACATGTATAATAAAATGTAACACCCATTTTATCAGTGTTAGAGTGTCTATGTGAAAAGGGCCAAAATCAAAAGGGTTGAACGGCCCTGATCCAACTCACGGAGAAGGTCATCGACCAAAGGTGCTAGTGCAGTTCAATGCTATATCGTGGACAATAGCCAGACTGCAAGGGATCCAGAAAACTGACCCAGTCCAGATGCACCTGAAGCTGGTGAGCCACCACCCATTCAATAACCTTTCATAAAAATGGAAGAATAGAGACTGGCCAGTTGCTGGCAAGGGTGTCAACGTCAAGTGTTGGCCTTTTGAGCAGAGGTCACAGCCATGGCCTCTTTGATGCAGCTGAGGACCCTGCCCTCCCGAAGAAATGCATTGACCACCACCGCCAGCAATGGCCGCAATATCTTCCTACTGGCCTTAACTAGTCAGGAAGGGCAAGGATTCAGTTCACAAGATATGGCTTTAACTTCTAATTTTACTTCTGGGTTTGTTTTTTCTGCATTTGTGAGCCAATCACTGTACAAATAGCCCACCCCTTATCCTCCCTTCAGTGCCCCTTAACCTCCAATCCAACTACTCCAGTCAAAATTGTTGTTCTATGTTGTTTCCTTTACACTGACCAATATGTAATTGAATTGCAGATTAGTAATACATATACCAGCCAATGAGTGACAAGGAAGTACAAAGGAAAATGGAATGCAAGAAATGTGGTACTGCATTGGTATTGCCTCTCAAGATTTGAAATGGACAGCAAAGCAGTAAACAGAATCCCAGTAAGCAGAGAGTCAGTAAATCAGGAAACAAAATGTCAGTCGAGACATTACTGAGTACCAAGATGTTCTCAATTCAATCGAGACAGTATCGGGAACCGAGATTTCCCATTTTGATAAAGTCTCATTTCAGCCATCATTCAGACCATTTATGTAACTCACTTTGACCTCTTTTAAAAATCTGGCCTTGTCACTCCATAGGCTGTCCTGTTCACTGCTTCTATCACATTCCAATCAGACTAGAGATGTATACACAGAAGACCCGTTTGGAAGATAAACAGCTGAAAATTGGTTCACAAAATGGCTCTTTGTTCCTCTGAGAATGTTCATAATGTTATCAGCCAGGGAGAAAGAGGCAGGTAGCTCACATCAAGCACTGTAAACACAGCATGGGCAACTACTCGATGAAGAAGCAAACACATTCATGTCACGAGGAAGCCCGTGTGTCCAAAATAACACAACTGTGCCAACTACTTTACCCTACCAACTTTGTCTGGGAGGTCCTGATAATCACACTTTGTATGTACTGGTTCCGATGCTTTGGAACAACAGACATGCACTTTTACAGTATCTTGAGCTGCGCTATCAGATTATATGAATAACTTTTCTCTCACTACGCAAACGACGGTGAGGAAATGAGCACTGTGTAGCAGATCTGTCTGAATAATGAAAACACAGTTTTAGTGGTGAATTAATTCTGTAGAACAAAAAAATGTTCAAATTCATGATACATTTTGTATGCCCAGCTAGCGAACTAGTCAAATAACGGAAACCACATGAATCTCAGAATATCTTTCCCACAAAAAGAACATGCTGCTACTACCACTTATCATTTCTATAGTGCTACCAGCTGTACGCAGCTCTTTACAGTCACAGATTTTCAAAGACAGGTCCCTGCCCAGTGGGCTTACAATCTAAGATGGACAAGGGTGAGGGGAACACAGACACACATATTCCCTAGGAATGAACTAATGTAGTTCGGAAGTTCGGAGTTCGGCCCGAACTCGGCCTGTTCAGACGAGCGAACCCAAACCAGAATCCGAACCCGTCGAACCGAACCTGATTCCGAACTTCGAAACGACCGAACAGTTCGGTCAGTTCAGATCGCGTTCAGATGAGTTCGGGTGGCAAAAACATGTCACTGGAAGGCAAAATGTGACAGGGAGGGGGAGTCAGCTGAGGAGCAGATTTCCAGGCACCAGGGGTGGAGAGGCTTGGAGTAGCAGCCAGCCTGCCCAATCGCCATCCCTTTTCTCCTCAGACCACTGGCTTCGCAGTCTGCAATCGGCCACAGGCTAGGCTGCATGGAGTCAATGGGGCTTATGGTGATGCGGGTGCAGCAAGTAACAAAACTCTTTGCACTCCCCCCTGCCAACACCTTCTGAGCTAGTCACTGTTCCTGAACAGCAGGTGTTTCAGAAGACTCCCTCTCCCAGCAGTTTTTTTCTCCTCAATTCATTGCAATCTTCCTCCTATTTCATCCATCCAACCAATATTATCATTTATTTAGCTTAGATCAGATAGATTTAGGTGTTATTTTTTGTTTTTACCCCTCCCTGTGTACCCTGTGTTCAATCTTCCTTCCTCCCTCCCACCTCCATTGAATCCTTTCCTTCTCCCTCTCTCTATATATTCCATCCCTGATTCCGTTCCCCTGTTTTTTGATGCATTTTGAGTAGCATTAGATTGATTTAGGTTTCATTTCAGTTTTGTACCCCTCTCTGTGTTCTTTGTGTCCCCCCCCATCCCATATATAGATAGATAGATATTAGATTAGAGATAGTAGATAGTTGTAGGAGTTACCTGAGATATAGTGTTTAGAGATTTAGTGTTTGTAGGAGTAGGCCTTTGTACTTATTAGATAATCAATTTAGTTCATAGCATTTAGAATAGTTATAGCAGTTAGATTTAGTGTGTGTGTGTGTGT
>QEPC01008985.1:715504-729951 GCA_003113815.1 Sphenodon punctatus
TTAGTGATAGAGATAGCGTTAGTGATTTAGTTTTAGTGTTTGTAGGAGTAGGCCTGTGTACTTATTAGATAATCCATTTAGTTCATAGCATTTAGAATAGTTAATAGCAGTTAGATTTAGTGTAGATAGATAGATATAATATTAGATTAAAAAAAAACCCATATAAAAACAAAAAAAAACAAATAAAAAACAAAAGAAAACCATATAAAACCCAATAAAAAAACAAAAAAACATATAAAAAACAAAAACAAAAACCACCCATAACAACATTTCCCGAATGGCTGAACGGACGAACCGAACGGATGAACCGAACGCAGCCGAATCAAACGGCCGAACTCAACAGACGAACCGAACGCAGCTGAACCGAATGGCCGAACCCGAACCGCGATCTGTTCACCCATCCCTAGGGGGGATCCTGAGGACAGATAGTCATAAACAAGGAATCCATGGGAGAGAGGAGAAAAGGAAGGGCTGACAGAAGAGGTAGGTTTGGGCGCAAAATCTGAAGTCTGTGAAGGAGTAAACGGAGAATTCAGGGAGAGAGTAGTATAGAGACGAGCATGAGAGAAAGGATGAAGACCGTTTATGCAGCAGGAGAATCTGGGGCAGGTGAGGATGTTGGCAGAGAAAAAGCAAATTTCCTGGAAGGAAATGTAGCAAGAACGAACGTCAGAAACTTAGTGAGAAGCAAGGCTATATAGAGCCTTGAAGTAGTCATGTGACTTTGGCTGCTTTCACACAAAATGCTAATTGTGGGATTGAAATTTGCTCCCGTAAATTAACTGCATGTGAATGCGCTATTCCACGTTCATCCCACAAATTATGACTTGAGTGTTTGCACATTACCGGGCTCAGTAATCCTACCCTTACAGTGAAGGGTCATTGGTGTTATGGTTGAGAAAAATTGGGAACATGGAATACCTATGAGTATTACAATCACAGGGTAGCAGGCGTGGAGACCAGCACTCAGCAGGATGGAGCTGTGGTTCAATCTCGGCTAGTTAATTTCAGCCGTCTTGTTAATTTTACCTCGCTCTGCTGCTGGCTTGTTAATTTCACCCAGCTCTGATGCCTGCTTGTTCATTTCAATCTGCTGCTAGCTTGTGGATTTCAACTCTGCTCTGAGGTAAGTCGGGCAGCAAACGCAGGCAGAAGGGGGCGGGGGGGACAAAAATGCATGAAATTTGTACTTGTGAGAATGGTAGATCCCACGATTAATGATGTTAATGTAAAATGTACAAAGGAAAAAATTATGGGAGCCAATTCTCATGAAAAAGGTACCCATAAAATAAATGGTGTGATTTTAAGATCACGCGAACAAGAAAATCACTGGAGAGACCATCTCGTGTGAAACCAGCCTTCGTCCAAGGATCCACTTCAGTCCCAAAGGCAATGTGTAGCTAACTGAACGATGGGGAATCACAGGCCTCCCCAGTAGAAGAGGAAGTGAGACACAGACCAGTACTTTCCAGAGATACAGACCTCCCCCTCTTTTTCAAAATAAAGGCACTGTCAGGACCTGCTGGTTTCAAAACCTCAGTCTCCCAGATGAATTCCCTGGCCGCACTGCCACTGGGGAAGAGCCACAAACCCTGGCTAGCAGCACTAGCACCTGAAGGGCTATTTCCCTCTTTGTTATTCAAGTGTCTGATTGGCCGGCCTAAGCCAAGATCTCATTGGCTACCCTAGTCTATATAAAGATAAGCAGAAATCAGGAAGTTGTTTGAGCAACATGAGATTTCTTGCTTTTATGCTGCTCTTGGACACTAATGTGTGCACTTTGCTCCTGTTCTGAACTGCACCTTGCTCCAGCCTTGTCATTTCCTTCCCTGTCTCCATCCCATGCCATTTTGTTTGCTTTGTTTTGACCTCTCAGCCTTGGGTTCATCATCACCCTTTCTACAGACTCAGATTACAGACTCTGGTTCAGTCTCAGACTTTGGATTTGGCGTCAGTCAAGTATTCATTCTTGCCCAGGACCACCTGAAAGACCCTAGCAGGTCCTTCTTCCATATTTAACCCATGAAGACACAGACCTTCCTCTGCCTCAGTCTTCACCCCCTTTTCTTCCTGGGACCCCCTTCTTTTGTTCTAGCCACTTTAAATGTTGTATGGTGTAGTCTCCCCCTATCTGCATGTACCATGCCTAGAACCATGGAGGCCCATTTTTCAAAAACTCTGAAAATCTGGCAGTATTCCCCCAGTACCACCATCTCCTAGTTTATGCAAAGTCCCTCAGTGCTGACTTCCCATTTACAATTGTCTGCATTCTAGAATAACATTAAATCCTGAGGGTATTTTGCATCATCCATTCAAAGTTAAAATTGGGGCCAGGGGGAAATGCATACTGTATTACGAAGCAAAGAGATTTTTTGGGCTACAAGAGGGGCCATATCTCTTCTCCACGTGGACCTATTGTTATGAAAGTTTGGGTCTTCACTTAACTGTGGTTCTTCTGCCCTTCTACCAGATTGGACTGAAATTGGTTTATGGGATCAAAAGTTAGAAGAGGGCAATCACACTGTCACACACACACACACACACACACACACACACACACTTCGTTTCCATAGGAAACCAGGCTAATGATGATGTGGGAATCATCCCGGCATAATTAGACATTACTCATTTTCTAGGATGAGTCTATAGAGATGAATCAATTAATCTTGCATCAAATTTTAGAACTCCTGAACTAAACATTAGCATATCTCTATCTGTATTTCAGCAACTGCATTTGTGACCTGCTTCCCCAAATACCATTTTTAACTAGTCTGTATGGGTGAAAACAGACATGACGCTAACCACTCTTTAATGACACTTGGTGGTCAGGGCTGCATAGGGCACCAATACAGCCCTGCAACATGCATAAATAGCCACCAAGGGTAGTTAAAGGGTGGTTAGCGTCATGTCTGTTTTCACCCAATGTCTCAAACAGATTGCAGTTATTTAGTAAACAAGTCAAAATAACAAATAAATAAGATTATTTCATGGACAATTTATTTATCCTGATCTGGATTTTATTTTATTTTTTGTTCCTCCATGGTTTACTAATAAATAGCTTTCTTGACATCTTTCCTGAATTTGTTTCCATGAGGAATAGGATTGCCTCTGAGTTATTTATAAGTGTATGTGAGCATATTTTAGCGCAGCTCCGAGCTTCGTCCTGTAGAGTTAGCAGAACAACAAGGGCTCTGTGATTCACAGATCCCATCCCTTGAGGCTGTCACATCCATTCTAAAGCAGCTGTTCTATATAACAGGTCCAGTATCTGATCATAAAAAGTGTATTCTTTAAATCACTGCCCTGATACATTGCTTTATCTTTTTATTGCACTGTTTCATGCAGTCGAGACCAGAGCTATATTCCAATAAATTCAGACAGCAGAAACATGAAGCAAGGTTTTTGTTTTTTTGGGGTGGGTGGGGATATTTAAAGAAAAGAGTTTTAATTAAAAGTATGGGAATCCGGTCACGGGCATTTTAAATCTGCAAGCACCTTCTTGTCATCCGAGTTTATATTTAATGGGTGTGATCCACAGCTGTTGAAGTCAATGGATATTGAGCCAATGACTTCTTTGTGGACAGAATTGTACCCAATAATTAGGGGTGGGACTACAGGGAGAATACCGGATTTACCGGTATCGGATCTCCCTGATACCAGATTTACTGGTATCGGCAGACTGGATTTTTAACATTGGCCGTGTTACTGGATTTTTTACAGTGCGGCTATTGACTTCAATGGCCGCAATGTAAAAAATCCGGTAAAGCGGCTGATGTTAAAAATCCAGTATGCTGGTACAGGTAAATATCGGATTTATCGGATAAAGCCGATACACCCAAATATCCGCCCCAAGCTGTTTTATGAGGGGCGGGGTAAAAATCCAATAAATAAATAAATAAATACCTGCAATATCGGTTCTCGGGATAACCGGAATTCCCACCCCTACAATATGTACTGTACCATGGCCATCCTGTCATTATCTGGACCCACATGATCTCAGTTACTGTAATTCCTCATTATCTACCCATCTATTGACCAAATAATTATCTACCCATAATACAATAATACATAAGACAATAATTATCTACCCATCTATTGACCAAAATAACTGAAAAAACAGATTAGCTACATTTTTTGTCCTGGATCCAAAAAGCCGACAGACGTATAGTATCCCTATTGAGAGATACAGTGGGAAACTGTCTAAATTTATACAGCTCATTCATCACCATAGAAGATAGATTAGGCAGATTAAATAGAGAGGTTAGATTATTGGAGAGAGGAGTGTGCAGGATCTGGATAGTTTCTCATTAATGAGTCTGTGAGCCCTCTAGTGGAGCTGGATGTTCATATAATCGGAGACTCAAGCAAGATGGCTGCCTAAAAAGTAGGATGCAACATAGAGTTGTGGAACCTCTGGTCCATGGACCAAATCCATGAGCCCATGCCTGGTTTGACCCCTTTCCAGTGCCGAGATTTGGCCCATGAATCCAAACCCTACTTCCCCGAAGCTCACCAAAAGAGTGAGTTTGGGGAAGGGAGTAGAGACAATGGTGATGAAGATAATAATAATAATAATAAGGGTGCGCATATGTGCGCATATGTAGAATGGTCCGGTGGCCATTTTGCACACACACAGTGGTTGGTTTGTTTTTTATTTTATTTTTAATTTAAAACATTAAAAAAAAAAAACCCTACTGCACATGCACAACTGGCTGCTGGCCCATTCTGCATATTCACAACCGTTTCCAAAATGGCACCACCAGCAGCATTGCCATTTTGGGAAAGGATTGTGCCTACGAAGAATGGCCCCCATGTCCGTTTTGTACATGCACCGTGATCTTTTCAAATGTATTATTTTTTAATAAATAAAACAAAAAATAAATAAAATGAAAACAGATGGAAGAAAATGACAATCGTTTGTTTATTCATCTGTATTTGTAACAGTCATGAAAACCAAAGGGGGTTCGTTCATTTTCATAACTAATGAAAACAACGTGAATTAAACACAGCTGGTAACTATGTCATAGATCTCTGGTCTGAATCCTCCCCTTCCTTCTTCCATATTGAGCACACCCCTGCCCCAACTCCTATCTGGCCCTTCGAGCTAGCACTAATTTTCAAAGTGGGCCGCTGGCGCGACCTTCCCATCCAAACGTTCCTGGCTCTCTTGTTATGAGGAGGACAAGGTTGGATTGTAAAAAGAACTCACTAAAGTGGGGGACTGGACTTCCCATTATAAGGTCAGGACTCTTATCTGCATTGCTGTGAAATGAGCAAAGTGTCTTGTCTTTGTTTAAATAGCCATTTTAGAAATCTGTTTTCTGTCCCGTTTTAGAAACCTCACAGGATTGAGATTGTGAAAGGGACCAGGGACTAGAGCTGTAATAGGAAGCTCACTTGCTGCCTCCAGATAATGCCCACAATTTTGGGAGTCTGACAGAATACTTGAGTACTGATCAGGCACCTGATTATCCCAAAGCACTGGGTATTACCATTACTGAGTTACCAATGTACGGCTGGGAAAGTAATTGGGGCAGTAAGTGGAAAAATTGGTATTGGAAGTAAAACTAATTGGGACAAATTGGAACAAGAAAACCCAGTGTTTTGGTATATTATCAGGTAGCCTGTCGGGCACTAATCGAGTGTTGATTAGTTCCCCCAGTGACTTATCCACGGCTAGCCAATGAATCCATGACCAGGGCAGAATTTTAACCTAGCTTTCTGTCTGCTTGCCCTATTCTGTTGGTCTATGTGCTAATCCTTGTGCTTGACCCTGTGGTCTCAATCCTGCATAACCTAGCGTTAACCTAGCAATACCATTCCCCATGCCTCATCTATACAAAGACTCCAGCTCACTTACAGGAGAGAAAAATTAACAGTGAATACTTCGCGGTGGTGGAATAACGGATCCATAGTTTTCAGGTTTGCTTCTTTTTCTTTCCTTTTGGTTTCTTTATGGTTTCAGTGCTGTTTCCCACTAGCCTGTTTTTAATTTACCTTTGCAAAAGCAGGTTTGCTATCCTTGATCACAGATGAGTTAGGAGCTGAACTTTTCTTCCCACTTGAAGGAAGCAGACGCGAATCTCCTAAAGATAACGGAGAGTTGATAAACTATGGAACTAGGTTTAGGATGCTGAAATTATGGCTTTGAGTACAGGTGTGACTCTCAGAGTGTATTCGATTATAGCAGGGAAATCCCATGTATAAATAAATGGAGTATAAGAAACATTGTACATACTGTGCAGTTCATTAAACCTTTTCTAAAACTACCCAGCATGAAGCATAAAATGGTGGAGGAATAGAAATAATTGATAAATAGTTTCAATTTGTACCCTAATTTAATTGAGCAAGTTGTCAATCAAGTGGCTACTTGGTGGTTTGAATAGCAATAATGAACTTCCAACTGAGGCATGGGCAGGCATAAGAATAACTTCCAGTAGAGAAGGCAAATTCTCCAGACATTTTACAAATTTTCCAATGAGGCAACAGTCCACCTTAGTCTACACCACCTGCCCATTTATTAGGCATTTTCCAGGCATTTTGCCATTTCCAGGCATTTTGCCATTTATTAGGCATTTTCCAGATGTTCACACACACCAGAAACAGGGTCACCACTACACCTGCAACTGAGTACCCAGCAAGGTGAGCAACTTGTCAAATCTGAGGTGTCCAACATGCCCCAGTTGCCTTCGGGAACCAATTGGTACCCGAATGTGACCTGATGGGCTACGTGCCGCCAGGGCCGGCCCTACTGTGGGGCGGCTTGGGATGGATGTCCCAGGCCCTGCTCCTGGGGAGGGGCAGGGTGCACTTAGGGTCCCCAACTCCCAGCCTGACAGTGGCTGGGAGCTGGGGACCCCAAGCGCGGGGCCCCCAGGCGACTCCGACTGACAGGCAGAGGAGGGGGCCAGCAGAAGTGCCCCTCCGCCTGTCAGTCTCGGACAGGGGAAATGAGAGAGAGAGAGGCAGAGGCTCTGCCTCTCCCTCATTTCCCCTGGCTGTGATACTGACAGGCGGGGGGGGTACACACCCACTGAATGAGGGAACGGTGGGGTCTCTGCTTCTCTCTCACTTCCACCAGAAGTGACTGTTTTAGCCAGGGGAAATGAGGGAGAGGTGGGGCCTCTGCCTCTCTCTCTCCCTCATTTCCTCTGACCGAGACTGTGACAGGCAGGGGGGGGGAAGCAGAACATCCAGTGTCAGCGGGCAGCGCAGTGGCGAATCAGGTAAGTGATCTGATGGCCGCTCAGGCTTGGGGATGGGCGGAGGGGAGTGCCACTTTGCCCATCCCTGAGCCCAGACCTGGGTAGCATGCTGCCCCCAGACCAGGCCATGGAGCTCCCCCTGAGCGGGGGAGCACCCCTAGGCCTGCCGGCCACCGGTGGCTTTGCTGCAGGTGGAAGAAAGGGGTCCCGCATTTGTTCCCCACTCTGGGCCCCGCTTATACTAGGGCCGGCCCTGCCTGCCTCCCTGGGCTGCTGCTTCCCCAGTCTGCTTGCTGCTTGCTGCTCCCCCCCAGCCCATGTGCTACTCAGCTGAGCTGTGGACTTCCCTGTTTGGCTTTTCTCAATGGAGAGGGAGGAGCAAGGAGGCCTCTTCCTACATGTGTACACCTCCATAATTGCACCCTATTCCAAGGGGGACCCATATCAGGGGTGCACATGGGCCCTACATGCACCCCTATTTTGGGTCCCCTATGGAATGGGGGAACCACTGGGGGGGGTGCCCCATGTGTCTGTGTCCCGTTTATTAAGTTGTTTGCAGCTCCTCCGTGCGTTCAGGTCTGTGAGCACCACAGAATTACGGGGGGAAATCCTAGAGCATCGGAGGAGTGGCCATTTCCTCTGCTCTTCTCTCTGCTCTTGATTTCACTTTTGCTGCCAGTGAGGGCTGTCCATAAGAAGATGAAAGACATGCCCAGGGCTGCCCATTTATTAGACTAACCGTAAAACGTGTGAGTGGAGGCTGAGGGAGGGGGGTGGGGAATGCTTGAACCAAACCCAGACTTCAGTGGAATAACATTCTGTTTGATGTCACCCTTTACTGGGTCAGCCATAGGGAGACATCCATCTCTGGTTGACCAGATAAAGTTGCGGTCTATAAGCTAAGGCTAAAATGAATTAGTAATTTGCATTCACAAAGATATTTTAGCATATCCATTCTCACAAATTAATTCACTTTGTTATCTCAGTGTGTTGGTATGTTGTACGTTGCTGACTTTGGTTACTTTGGTAACTTTGGTAACTTTATCCTCAAGGCAGTTCCACCACCTCCTTTGACTAATACCCCCCACCCCACCCCAAATGTTTACGAGGCCATGGGATTAGACTTCTAGGGCAGATTTAAGACCCTGAACCTCATTGTTTATTTATTTATGTATTTATTTATTACAAATTAAGCACTGCCTGCAGATAACACTGCTGAAGTATGGCTGCTGTAAGAATGACTGCTGAATCAAAATGGGCTGTTCCTGGATGAGTAGGAAATCCTGTTATGTCAGGAATGTTGCCAAATGTTCAGTAGAATTTCAGGATGCATTTTGCAATTCTGTTGCTTTTGGGATTGCTGGTGGTGATTGTTGCCATTTTTCTCAACCTCCATGATATTTTGGTACTTTTCATGAGTTGTCGATACCGTCCATGACTTGTCAGTCCTTCTGTGTCGTGGTGTCGTCACTCTCCTGGCTCTTGGCCCCATGCTTTATTCACCTCCAACCAAGTTCTCTTCACAGAGAAGAGGAGACAGTGCTGCTGTTACTGCCCTTTCTGGTGTACACGTACTGTGCTGTCAGTAGGGATGGGCGAACGCGGTTCGGAAGTTCGGAGTTCGGACCAAACTTGACCAGTTCGGTCGACCGAACTGAACTTCCGAACTGAATTCGATTTTTGAACCGAACCGATTTTCCGAACTCGTCTCTGTTCGCCCATCCCTAAAAGATAATATTCCATTTAGTTCAATGGGGTTTGAATTTCAGAACTTTGTTCAGAAGTTCGGAGTTCAGACCGAACTCGAATAGTTTGGTTGACCGAACCGAACTTCCGAACCAAACCGAATTTCTGAACTGAACCGAACCGAACCGATTTTCCAAACTTGGTTCTGTTCGCCCATCCCTAGCTGTCAGTCTCCTTCTTCTGCCAACATGCCAAAGGTACCAGCATGTACCAAAAGTACCAGAAAGTTCTGAATGTACCTGCCGAAGGGCATTCCTGAATGGGAACAAAAGATTGTAGTAAAAACCCCTTAAGTGTCCGCATCACAGGGGGAGGTGGCAACGCAGCTGTTTTTGACAAAAATGGCATTTCCCATGAATTGTTGTTTCAACTTGAGTTAGAATGGAGTGACTCTTCAGTGACCTGAAAACTACTGTTGAGGTAAGCATTCTGCAAACAGAAAAAAACAAACAAAAAAAACAATCAGCCCTTACTACGTGGAGTAAAGGATTTTTGTATACTTCATACTACTTAGATTTCTCTGCATCCAGGTCTGAGTTATTCAGATTTAGGGTTTAGCATATTATAAAGAGTCCCTCATCTCAGATTCCAACCTGGGACTGCATTTAGTTGTTAAACTCCTTCCTCATACTTTGCCCATATCTCTGGTTTAATGTACTTTGGAGATTGGTGTCTGGGTGATGTTTCAGATATAGATTGATAAGCCGCCTCCTTTTAAGTAGTGTCTGGAAGACTGCATCATTTTCAGCCTTCTGGGTGATGAGTCATGTCGGCGGCAGGCCTCCTGCTGGGGCCTGAGGCCTGTAAGACTGGCTTGCACTCATTCGATGTGACACGCGGTACCTGAATGTGGAACGCTGATGTAACACATCACCATGCACTGGCGCACCGCCAGGGAGGAAAACATGCAGGAAAGTGTGTCACAGAGGTACATCCATTTGTTAAAGGAGCAGCATTGAGTTTTTATTGTCTTTCACTTATGAAAGTGGCTCCTGAACAGTGAATCATTCTGAGATCATAGGTTTAGATCATTGGTCTCTCCACCGGCTAAGCTTTTTCGGATTCAAGAGCACACATTTTCTCTGTCACTAGTTAGTAGATCTGAAACAAGATTTCACCAAAATGGGAAATCTCATTAAAATCCCAGTTACCAATACCCACTCAACTTAATCGAGACCCTTTCGGTACTCAGTAATGTCTTGACCAACATTATATTTCTTGATTTACTGACTTTCTGCTTACCGGGATCCCATTTACCACTTTACTGTTTATCGCTTTGCATTCCATTTCAAATCCCGAGAGCAGGGATGTGCAGTAGGCAACATTGTTTGTTTTTATTACCTGTTTCATTTTTGTTTCCGAAATCTAGTCCATTTTCTTGTGACCTTGTCTCCCTTACCATTTTCTATCCATTTTTTGTTTCCTTTTATTAACATATTTTGAACGTTAAAAACTCACTGTGCATGTGCAGAAGGGTCACGAGAAAAAAACTGAAATGAATCCGCATACCCCTACCAGAGAGGTAATACCAATACAATACCACATTTGTTCGGTCCATATCCCCTTGTACTTCCTTGTCACTCATTGGCTGTTACGCAGATTCTAATTGTCAGGTGCACAGGCTAGGGCACAAAAGTAGAAGGCAGGATCAGTGGTTGGTAAGTTGTACAGGATCGGGTCCAGGATCACGATGCAGGTAGGTCAATGCAGGATTGAGACCACAGGGTCAAGCACAAGGATCAGCACATAGACCATCCAACAGGATAGGGCAAGCAGACAAAGATGGGACAAACAAATGGATAAACTGGGATGGAGAGACTAGAATAGATATGGGATGGACAGATGGAACAGGTGAGCTGGAACAGAGCTAGGACCAATGGACAGACTGGATGAATAAATGAGATAGGTACATTAATGGACAGGACAGACCGGAACAAAACTGGCGCTGGGTGGGAAGGGTTCCCCTGGCCATTGCATAGGGGGGTGCATCAGATGGATGCTGGGCCCCCATTATAGCAGAAGCTGAGTCTCCATCATAGGTGATGCCAAGCCCTGGTACCAAAACAGCCAGACTCAGCAGTACAGGCCGAAACTGCTTTGCTTTTGGCTTTAAACTCCTTCCACCCGAGCTTGCTGCCACTAGCACTGCCTACCAATATGCAGGGGAAAGCTTTCCCACATGTAAGAGTAGGTCAGCCCAATGGTGGCTTGGGTGGAAACAAACAAACAAACAAAAAAAACACACACAAGAGCTCATTTTTGTCTTTTGTTTTTTAACCCCAAAACTACCATTTCGGTTCTTTACAATTTCTGGGTGCACTCCCCTAGTATACCCTGTTGGAGTGAGTCTGCATGTTTGGGAGGTGGGAGATGGGCATTCAGGATCATCAGTTCTCTCCAGTTCTTCAGTGATGCACATTTGCTCTGGCAGCCAGGCAGAGGTGTGCATGTGAAATCCTGTCAGTTCTGACTCTGAGGCCACTTTTAGACACACCCTTCTGTCCCCCGCACATATTCTGACTGTGGGAGGGAATGCACAAGTCAGGATATGCGCGGGTATCAACTGGTCTGAAAGCCCCACCTCCCCGGCTTTGTCGGCAGACACACGCAGGGATGCAGCGTTCGATTTTCTGTTCTGCATCCCTGCGCGTGTCTGCTGACAAAGCGGTGTGTGTGAGTCTTTCAGACCAGCTGATCCCCGCACATATCCTGGTTGTGCATTCCTTTCCACAGCCAGAATATGCGCGCAGGGGGCAGGGGGATGTCTGAAAGTGGCCTCAGTCTCAAGCGGTCTCAAGCGGTCTCTAAGGGGAGTGAGCACCAGGTTTCCCTGCCTCCAGTCCATCCAAGACTCCCAGAGTCAGAAATAACAGGATTACACACACAAATACAGACCTCCGTCCTGCTGTCTGCTCTGACTCTTTGCTTCTGAGGGGAGGGCTGGGGACTGGAGACAGAGAAACCTGATATTCACTTAAGCGAAGTATCTGTTTCTCCATCTCTAGGTCCATTGCCTAGCTGAACTTTTTTTCCATTGCCAGATTAAGAAAACACCACTGTAAATAGGATATTTGAAACAGTTGGGCAAGCATGACCCATAGCAATAAAACCCATCCCTTCCTCTGAGGGAGCTTAGTCATGTCTGTGGCTCTGTTTCTGGCTTCTTTGGAAGGAAGTACTGGGCCATGGCTGGGGCATAATGCCTCCTTGCTGCTGCCCCTCCTGGCCCTAGGCCATCCCTGAGTGCTGTTGGGCTACCCAGTAGGGTGTGCGAATGCGGATCGGAAGTTCAGGGTTTGGCCCGAATTTGGGATGTTCGACCCGTTCGTGAACACCCTGAATCTGAACAGCCCCCCGCCTGAACCAGCTGAACAAAGTTCAGTTTCCAAACCCATTCGGGTGGGGACAGGGAGGAACCCGGTTTCCCCTTCCCCCTCCAGACTGCGCAGGTTGAAGGTGCGCTGGGGAGCACCTCCCCCCATCCTGCCCAGCCTCATATTTTTTTTAACCCCCTCCCCACCCAAGGTATCACCCTACCTAGTGGTGCTGGGGCTCCAGCCCCAGATCCAGCAGTGGGTCCAGTGGTGGTGGCGCGCCGTAGCATCACCGCCGCCACACCTGCCAGACCCACCACCACTGCCGCTTCCGCTGCTGGACCTGGAGCCCGACCTACCTGGTGATGCCCGGGCTCTGGCTTTGGGTCCGGCGGTGACAGCGGCAACAGTGGTGGGTCTGCCAACAGTGACACTCTGGACTGCTTCAGGCCACTACTAGGCCTTCCAGTTTGACTCAGAAGGCCTAGTAGCAGCCTGAAGCACTCTGGAGCGCTGCTGCCACCGGACCCACTGCTGGATCCGCCACCACCAGTCCCAGGGAAGGAGCCTTGGCACCACCAGGTAGGGCGATCCCTGGGGTGGGGGTTAAATTGTTTTTTATGAGGCTGGGCAGGGTGGGGGGGAGGTGCTCCTCAGCAACCGTTCCACCTGCGCAGCCCGGAGGAGGGATAGGGGAGGGAAAACTGACCCCCACCCCACCCAAACATGTTTGGTCCCTCCGAACCTGTTTGGGCCGAACAGGCAGAAACAAATGGTTTCAGATTCGGCTGAACCCCAAACGGGCCGAACACCGAACCCCCGGTATTCACACATCCCTACTACCGAGTAGCCCTGGTGAGGAGGCTAATTCTCCTTCAAGGAATTTGTGAATAACAAGAATCAGAGTGGAGAAGCAACAAGCAAGGGCAGCAACGATGGGATCCCAAAGGTAGGGGGAAACAGTAACCCCAGCCTCAAGGAATCTACCAGTCTAATACTGGATGATGACCCCCCTGGCTCTCAAGACCTTGGGCTAGAGCCAGGAGTTCTGAGATCCATTTTTTCAGACCCAAACATTATGAACCCCTTGCTGAAGGATGAAGATGATGACTGAAGTGGCACTTACTAGCTCTCAGCTGTGGAACAAGCCTACCTGTCCCGACTTTCCAGTGCTTTGTTTTGCATCAGTCCCAGATGGGGCCTGTCACTTTCAGAGGCCACTTCCCCCTCTACAGCACCTCTCAGGTGACAGGTGCTTTAGGGGAGAAGTGCTGCACGGCCCTTGAAAGTGACAGGTCGCAGTCCAGGCTCCGCAGCAGTAGGGCTGAAGCGGCAGCAGTTTTTACCACGCCGCGATTCCATTCTGCCATTTCTGAATTGCCCACGCCACACTGTGGCTTTTCTGCTGACATTCCGCTAATTCCACCGGCATTTTGCAAATTCAGAAACTATTGGAAAAATTGCGGAATTTTCAGAAACTGTAGGAAAACCGCTGTTCCGCTATTTCGTGGCACTGGCAGAATTCCGGTAGTAGCAAAAATGGCATGTTTCTGCTATTTGTGAAGCCTGTGGAAGTAGCGGAATGAAACTAGTGGAATAAAAGCCTCTGCCATCCCATACCACTAATTGCGGAAACGCTGTTTCCGGCGAAAATAGCTACCGCTGCGACTTTCCGCTACAGCCCTACGCAGCAGCCCCAGCATGTCAGATTCTAAGGCTGTTTCCCCTTACCAAGTGCCTCTCACCTGAGACACGCTGGAGGGGGGTGGGTGGGGTGGGCAACTTTTAAAGTTGACAGGCCTAAGCCTGGACCGCTGCGGGGCCAGGTTCCACAGAGCTCTTGGCCAGTGCTTGTCAGTTTCAAATGTAGCCTCCCGGCCACAGCACCTAGCTGAGCATTTTGTGGGCACCTGCCTTTGAAACGGCCAAGCCCTGGCTAGACCACTGTGGAGCTGGGTTCTTCAGCACTCCCAGTTGTGGCTTGTTAGTTTCTCCAAGTAATACTCACATTTTTGGGCATTAGGTACCCAACTCAGCTGTTCTTTGGGTAGCCCATCAGGTGCCCCAAAATGCATACATTACCTAATTTTAGTCCATGTTTCAGTCTTAGGAATACCGAATATTAGCCATAGATAGTGGGGCTAATCCCACTATCTATATCTATATCTATATCTATATCTAT
>QEPC01008985.1:769138-782696 GCA_003113815.1 Sphenodon punctatus
ACTGGTTGGACTACAAAGATGTTATAGTCAGACATACATTTATATGTTAATTGCTTATACCACCAAGACCCTTTTTCCAATCCTTCTGAAATTTGGCAAATATAGTAAATATGGGAAGGGGTATAAACTGAATAAGTTTCACCTACATTAGATGTGAGGAAAGATGTTACAGCTAAGAATGTATATATAGAATATTGCAAAATACAATAATTCAACTGCTTCTAAAATTGGATGCCTTTATCCAATCATTTTGAAATTTGGTATATATAATGATTTCTATTGGAGGTATAGGCACCCCAATGTTCATCCACATAGCATAAAAAACAAAAATGTTACAGCCAATAATGTGTTTTTCATTGAAACCAATGGAAATTCAATTCCGAACTCACCGAACGCATCCGAACTGAACGTTCGAATTTGAGTTCGGTTCACACGTTCGGTTAGGTCAACCAAACTATTTGAGTTCGGCCCAAACTTCAGACTTCCAAACCTTGTTCGCCCATCCCTACTGACCTGTGGTATTCCGCAGGGTTCTATTCTGCCTCCACTATTATTTAATGTGTATATGCAGCCCCTGGGGGAGATCATGAGAGGGTTCTGGGTGCGATGTCACCAATATGCTGATGATACTCAGCTGTACCTCTCGCTTTCAACTGACCCAGGTTCTTCTGTCTTGTTACTGTTTGGAGGCTGTGGTGGATTGGATGCGGCAGAGAAGACTGAAGCTCAATCCCAATAAGACGGAGGTGATGGTGGTGGGAAGGGCGGGGGAGGTACTGGCCCCTCTGATAGGGAAGGTTGCTCACCTGTTGCTCTTCAGGTTCAGAGTCTGGGGGTGGTTTTGGATTTGGGCCTCCATCTGGATCAGCAGGTGGAGGCAGTGGCTAAAGCTGCCTTTCGCCAGCTGTATCTGGTATGGAGGCTTCGACCTTACATCTCCAGGCCCGATCTGGCCATTCTCATCCATGCCTTCATCACCTCGAGGCTAGACTACTGCAACACACTCTATGTGGGGCTTCCCTTGTTTCTGGTTCAGAGGCTGCAGCTAGTGCAGAATGCGGCAGCCCGTCTCCTTACAGGGACAGGGCAGCATGAGCACATAACACCAGTGCTCCGCGCTCTGCACTGGCTTCCTATAGCGTACTGAGCCAGATTCAAGGTGTTAGTATTGATCTATAAAGCCCTGCACGGTCTGGGCTCCTCATATCTCGGGGACCGCCTCGCCCTCCGCACCTCAGAGTGATCCCTTCAGTCCACCAGGGGTGCCTTTCTGGAGGTCCCCTGTGTAAAAAGGGGGGCCACGATGGAGAGGGCGTTCTCGGTGGCCAGGCCACATATGTGGAATTCCCTCCTGGAGGAGGCTCGCCTGGCCCTGGGCCTGTTGGCCTTTCGACGTGTGTGCAAGACTTGGCTGTTCACCCAGACCTTCGGAGGGGAGGGTGGGAGGGGGGTTGGTTTTAGTGATGCTTTTTATATTTTTGTGTGTTTGGTTTATTATTGTTGTTGGTTTTTATTGCTGCTATTGGGTTTTTATAATATTGTAAGCCGCCCTGAGATGCCGTAGGCACGAGGGGGTGACTAATAAATTTAATGAAATAAAATAAAAAAATAAATTCCAGCTGCTCCCGGGATCTTCTCATCCATTGTTCTACTCGTCCTTCCAGACGCTCCAGGGGCTTCTTACCTGTTGTTCCACCCAAACTCTGATCATCACAGCTGCTGCTGCTTGCCTTTTACATGTCCTTTCACCTAGGTCCCTGTCACTTCAACCGCTTGGCGCTCCCAGTGTCCTCATATTGTCATTCTACTCTTCCAGGCGCTCCCTCTTGCCTTTTACAAGTCATTCCACCCACCCAGCTCCCTGTCATTTCAGCTGCTCCTGGAGACCTCCTACCCATCATTCCATCCTGCCCACCCTCCCAATTCCAGCCTCTCCCACTGGCCTCCTTATCCATCATTCCACTCAGCCCCTCGTCAATGCCGCTGCTCCCGCTGTCCTCCTACCTGTTATTCCACCCAGCCAGCCCTATGTTATTCCAGCTGATCTGTGTGGTCTCATATCCATCATTCAATGCAGACCTGCCCCCATAATTCTAGATGTTCTGAATGACCTACTCCCTGTCATTCCACTCAAATCCCCTCTGCATCTTTCTATTTCCTTTATGCAGTTTCCTCACACCCCCCCCCTGTTCTTGGCCTTTTTTTAGTCCCCCCACGCCTTCTTTATCATTTCAGATCTCCACCTCCTTTGTTTCAGTTAAGCATCTGCCACTTGTATTGGTTTACTGCCCATTAAGGGCTACTGGTATTCCCCAAACCCCGTTATTTCCAGTTTGGTCTTCCTGTTAACTCTATTGGGTGAAGCCACAAGAGCTGGGAGGCCCTGATCCCTCCCGCACCCTAGGGGTGGAGGTATCACAGCTGGCACACTTTGCGACCAGCATGGAGAGCAGGTACATGCCCCCCCACCTTCCTGCAGGGAAACTGGGCAGGCCGCTGTGGACGTCCCACCACGATTCCGGGTGGGCCAAAAATGGTGCTCGCTCGTGCTAGATAAAGTAGCAGATTGGAAGGGGATGGAAGTGCTCTCTCCCACCTGTACAGCAAGCCTTACTCCTCCTGGGGTTGCAGTGCAAGAGAACTGTGGGGAATGTAAAGGCCAGTCTAGACTGAATCATTCTGTCAAGGTCAGTTGTGACTGACAGTTCATATGAGGGGGTCAAAATTCAAGAACTGGGAAATGGTCCCTGAGAGGGTGGGATTGTTATAAAGGGGGGAGTTTAGTGTGATGACGATTTTCTATAGTAAAGTTCCCTCTTGCAAAATGGCTTCTCACACTGCTATTTACAATCTGTTGTTTCTCACAAATATAATTGCAAACAGAATGGATGCAGTCTGCTCTCACCCTAATTAGCTCTGGGTTTGTTTTTTTAAAAGAGAACTGCTTTGGTGCATTCATTTCATTTGAATATTATTGTTTGCAGGAAGGTGCCAGAGAAGATCAATACCCCCGTTTGATTGATTGACAATTGACTGATTTCTAGTTTCACTCAGTGAAATTAACATTCAGAAAAGAGGCGTGAAGTCTGACCCTTTCCCACTGGTGGCCAGTTCCCATCTTCAGGAACCTGCTCTCTGCATGACCTCTCAAATGAAAATAAACGATGAAATAAACGCAGCCCTCAAGAGTTTAAGCACGGTTGTTTTGTTTTACAAGGCATAAGCACAAAGCCCACTTAATCACACATAAAAGACACAAAGTTGTTTACTTTGCTGAATGATTGGTGGGCTGGGTTCTGCTTTTGTTGTTGCAGAAGTGGGGGAGAAATTAGAGAGAATGGCAATGCTCCCACTGAGAAGGGATGAGGGAGAGAAGAAAAACACTTAGTTTTGCTTATTTTAAAAGAGCTGAACTTTTGCGTGTTTGGAAGGCAAACAGTGAGGTCAATCCCTGTAAAGGAATATACCATAGGATTCAGGAAAGAATGAGTAAACTGATCATTGCTCCAGTAGCATCATGTACAAATAGAGTCCCTTTGAGCTATATTCTGGTAATCCACACAATGTAAGCTAATCCATGCAATGTAGGGAGGGGTCTTACTCTGTGTGCATGGAACTCTTCCAGATTAAGAACCGCAGAAGAATATCTTGACACTCTTTTAAGCCACTCTGTTGTTTCAAAGTCAGGGTGACTAAATGGGAAATGCGTACTGCTCACCAAAAGTCTTGCTGCAGTGTATTCATCATTTGAGAATAACAAACACTAATTGAAGCTTGTGAGAAGACAATCCACGTGTAAATTCAATGGAACCTTTGAGTTTACTGAGCCAGATATTTATTAACTCAGTCTGGGTATAGCTACACAAGATGCCTACTGAGCCTTGGGCAGCCTTACCCACTCCAGGTAGCCTTACTACATGATGCACTTCATTGTGTGGCCAGCGGCTGCCAGATGTTCCTCATATTTATTTATTTATTTATTTATTTCAACTATTTATACCCCGCACCCTCCTGTAACCAGCTTGGGGCAGCTTCCAACAATTTCAGTTCAAAAATACATAAATACATTATAAAAACAGTTTAAAACAATCAATAACAATTAAAACAGGGCATGAAGGTTAAAACAATAAAACAAGGTGGGGAAAAAAACCCATAGCCCTAGCCCCCCCCCCCCAAAGGCCTGGGTGAACAGCCAGGTCTTACAACACCGCCGGAATGACAATAGACTTGGGGCCAGGCAGGCTTCCTCCGGAAGGGAGTTCCAAAGGCGTGGCCCAGCCACCGAGAATGCCCTCTCCATTGTGGCCCCCCACTTACGCAGGGAACCTCCAAGAAGGCACCCCCGGCTGACTGCAGGAGCCACCCTGGGGCACGGAGGGCGAGGCGGTCCCTGAGGTACAAGGGGCACAGACCGTAAAGGGCTTTGTAAACCAACACCAACACCTTGAACCTAGCTCAGCATGCTGTTGGCAGCCAGTGCAGAGTCTGGAGCACAGGTGTAATATGCTCCTGACGGCCCGTCCCCGTGAGGAGATGCATTCTGCACTAGTTGCAGCCTCCGAATCAGGAACAAGGGAAGCCCCACATAGAGTGCGTTACAATAGTCCAGCCTCAAGGTGATGAAGGCATGGATGAGGGAGGCCAGGTCCGGGCCGGAGACGAATGGCAGGGTGTGGCAGGGTGGGTAGCTGGCTGCGACATTCTGCATCCTTGGGGAAAGGCCAAGGATGGAGAACAAAGCAGCCTTACCCAAAACGGGGTAAGGTTGCCCAAGGTGCAGCAGCTCATCTCCATGTATACCAGCTGCCCCGTCATGTTGTGAGTTCTGGTGCGGTACTCTGAGTGGCAGCTGTTCACTGCAATCCTGTGTGGCCACATCATGGCCAGGGGCGGGATAGNTAAGCATCTGCCACTTGTATTGGTTTACTGCCCATTAAGGGCTACTGGTATTCCCCAAACCCCGTTATTTCCAGTTTGGTCTTCCTGTTAACTCTATTGGGTGAAGCCACAAGAGCTGGGAGGCCCTGATCCCTCCCGCACCCTAGGGGTGGAGGTATCACAGCTGGCACACTTTGCGACCAGCATGGAGAGCAGGTACATGCCCCCCCACCTTCCTGCAGGGAAACTGGGCAGGCCGCTGTGGACGTCCCACCACGATTCCGGGTGGGCCAAAAATGGTGCTCGCTCGTGCTAGATAAAGTAGCAGATTGGAAGGGGATGGAAGTGCTCTCTCCCACCTGTACAGCAAGCCTTACTCCTCCTGGGGTTGCAGTGCAAGAGAACTGTGGGGAATGTAAAGGCCAGTCTAGACTGAATCATTCTGTCAAGGTCAGTTGTGACTGACAGTTCATATGAGGGGGTCAAAATTCAAGAACTGGGAAATGGTCCCTGAGAGGGTGGGATTGTTATAAAGGGGGGAGTTTAGTGTGATGACGATTTTCTATAGTAAAGTTCCCTCTTGCAAAATGACTTCTCACACTGCTATTTACAATCTGTTGTTTCTCACAAATATAATTGCAAACAGAATGGATGCAGTCTGCTCTCACCCTAATTAGCTCTGGGTTTGTTTTTTTAAAAGAGAACTGCTTTGGTGCATTCATTTCATTTGAATATTATTGTTTGCAGGAAGGTGCCAGAGAAGATCAATACCCCCGTTTGATTGATTGACAATTGACTGATTTCTAGTTTCACTCAGTGAAATTAACATTCAGAAAAGAGGCGTGAAGTCTGACCCTTTCCCACTGGTGGCCAGTTCCCATCTTCAGGAACCTGCTCTCTGCATGACCTCTCAAATGAAAATAAACGATGAAATAAACGCAGCCCTCAAGAGTTTAAGCACGGTTGTTTTGTTTTACAAGGCATAAGCACAAAGCCCACTTAATCACACATAAAAGACACAAAGTTGTTTACTTTGCTGAATGATTGGTGGGCTGGGTTCTGCTTTTGTTGTTGCAGAAGTGGGGGAGAAATTAGAGAGAATGGCAATGCTCCCACTGAGAAGGGATGAGGGAGAGAAGAAAAACACTTAGTTTTGCTTATTTTAAAAGAGCTGAACTTTTGCGTGTTTGGAAGGCAAACAGTGAGGTCAATCCCTGTAAAGGAATATACCATAGGATTCAGGAAAGAATGAGTAAACTGATCATTGCTCCAGTAGCATCATGTACAAATAGAGTCCCTTTGAACTATATTCTGGTAATCCACACAATGTAAGCTAATCCATGCAATGTAGGGAGGGGTCTTACTCTGTGTGCATGGAACTCTTCCAGATTAAGAACCGCAGAAGAATATCTTGACACTCTTTTAAGCCACTCTGTTGTTTCAAAGTCAGGGTGACTAAATGGGAAATGCGTACTGCTCACCAAAAGTCTTGCTGCAGTGTATTCATCATTTGAGAATAACAAACACTAATTGAAGCTTGTGAGAAGACAATCCACGTGTAAATTCAATGGAACCTTTGAGTTTACTGAGCCAGATATTTATTAACTCAGTCTGGGTATAGCTACACAAGATGCCTACTGAGCCTTGGGCAGCCTTACCCACTCCAGGTAGCCTTACTACATGATGCACTTCATTGTGTGGCCAGCGGCTGCCAGATGTTCCTCATATTTATTTATTTATTTATTTATTTCAACTATTTATACCCCGCACCCTCCTGTAACCAGCTTGGGGCAGCTTCCAACAATTTCAGTTCAAAAATACATAAATACATTATAAAAACAGTTTAAAACAATCAATAACAATTAAAACAGGGCATGAAGGTTAAAACAATAAAACAAGGTGGGGAAAAAAACCCATAGCCCTAGCCCCCCCCCCCCAAAGGCCTGGGTGAACAGCCAGGTCTTACAACACCGCCGGAATGACAATAGACTTGGGGCCAGGCAGGCTTCCTCCGGAAGGGAGTTCCAAAGGCGTGGCCCAGCCACCGAGAATGCCCTCTCCATTGTGGCCCCCCACTTACGCAGGGAACCTCCAAGAAGGCACCCCCGGCTGACTGCAGGAGCCACCCTGGGGCACGGAGGGCGAGGCGGTCCCTGAGGTACAAGGGGCACAGACCGTAAAGGGCTTTGTAAACCAACACCAACACCTTGAACCTAGCTCAGCATGCTGTTGGCAGCCAGTGCAGAGTCTGGAGCACAGGTGTAATATGCTCCTGACGGCCCGTCCCCGTGAGGAGATGCATTCTGCACTAGTTGCAGCCTCCGAATCAGGAACAAGGGAAGCCCCACATAGAGTGCGTTACAATAGTCCAGCCTCAAGGTGATGAAGGCATGGATGAGGGAGGCCAGGTCCGGGCCGGAGACGAATGGCAGGGTGTGGCAGGGTGGGTAGCTGGCTGCGACATTCTGCATCCTTGGGGAAAGGCCAAGGATGGAGAACAAAGCAGCCTTACCCAAAACGGGGTAAGGTTGCCCAAGGTGCAGCAGCTCATCTCCATGTATACCAGCTGCCCCGTCATGTTGTGAGTTCTGGTGCGGTACTCTGAGTGGCAGCTGTTCACTGCAATCCTGTGTGGCCACATCATGGCCAGGGGCGGGATAGTGGTTAGGCGAGGGGAGGGAGGTTGCGCACAGCTGGGCAACCACTCATGTGGCTGGCACCTCAGCCCACCCCGTGCCACCCAATGGGGGTGATCCTATGCAGTGCGGCTACTGCATGTAGTTGTATGTACACGCGCGCTGCGTGCAGATGGTATGTGCATGTGCACAGCATTGTGCAATAGCACGCACGTATAGGATGCATGCCGATTCCATTGGGCTCACAGTTGCATGCTCCACTTGCTTGCACACCCCTTTACAAGCCAGGAACATGGGGACTACAGTAGCCTAATGCTCCTTTACAAAAATATCATATTAAGTTGTTAAGCAGCAACTTAATATGATGCCAGCAGCTACAGACATAGCTTAGACAGCCAGGAGGGACTTTCTAGGTTATGACCAGTCCATCCCTGTGGTATGACTGGCTGACCAAACAGAGTGTGATGGGACTTAGGGGAGGAGGAAGTCCCTAAAGTACCTTTGGGTCCAAACCATATAGGTCTTTATAGCATTTAGAACAAGCACCTTGAATTAAGGATAGCCAGTTATACGAAGCTAGTGCAGATCCGGGAGTACTGGTGAAATGTTCTCCAGGTGGATCACCCCTGTTAGACTCTTGCATTTTGCACCAGTCGCAGCTTCTAAACCATCTTCATTACAGCATGCTATAGAGTTCATTACAGTAGTCGAGACCCAATATTATGATAGGTATATATATATCTGTCTTCTATTGTTGGTAGGCCCCCCTGAGCTCAATTGAAAACTTGGACTTGGATAGCGATGACACCAAAGCAATGTTCATGCCACTTGGGTTTCTTTGATGCATTTTTATTGCCAGCTCTAGTAGCCCCTGGAGCTCAAAAGCTATCATTTACATTTACCGGTAGCCCTTCAAGTACCCACATTATATCCATGACTGTACTAGATACTTGCATATCGATATTTTGCAATTTGATTATCATTATCAGTTTTTGGTGGTTTGGAGTTTTTTGGTGAACACTAAATCACTAACACTCTCTCTATCACTAAGCTAACTCCTACATCTATCTATCTGGGGGGCATCGCAAACAACACAAGGTTTCAGTTTATATATTAGATATATTAGATAAAAAAATAAATTAAAAAAACCCATATAAAAACCAAAAAATAGAGGTGGGACCCCGGGCCCATTACCAGCTACCAGATTTACCGGTTACCGGTTCTCTAAAAACCGGATTCCCGGATTAAATCCGGTATACCGGTACCGGTTTTATTTCATTGATTTCAATGGGGCACTGTGTCCCCATTGAAATCAATGAAATAAATTAATTCCTTCCCCCTCCCCCTCCCAGGCTGCGCGGGTGGAAGGGGGGACACCCCCCACCCACCCTGCCCAGCCTGGATTTTTGTTTAAAAAAAGACTCAGAGGCGAGCCCACCCCCCAGCACCAGCGGCCGCGGCGTCCCCGCAGCCGCCGGTAAGTATGACCCGATCCCTGGGGGGGGTGTTTAACACCCCCCCAACCCCCCAGGGATCACCCCTACTAAAGTTCAGTGCTTGCTTACCTTGCGGAGCTCCGGGTGCGGCGGCGGCGGGCGGTCCGGCGGCCTCAGCGCCGGCTGTGGCTGCCGGCGTCAGAGACGCTCTAGGCCTTCCGGGGAAACCCGGAAGTTCCCCGGAAGGCCTAGAGCGTCTCTGACGCCGGCAGCCACAGCCGGCGCTGAGGCCGCCGGACCGCCCGCCGCCGCCGCACCCGGAGCTCCGCAAGGTAAGCAAGCACTGAACTTTAGTAGGGGTGATCCCTGGGGGGTTGGGGGGGTGTTAAACACCCCCCCCAGGGATCGGGTCATACTTACCGGCGGCTGCGGGGACGCCGCGGCCGCTGGTGCTGGGGGGTGGGCTCGCCTCTGAGTCTTTTTTTAAACAAAAATCCAGGCTGGGCAGGGTGGGTGGGGGGTGTCCCCCCTTCCACCCGCGCAGCCTGGACTCGGGGAGGGTTTGTTTTTTTAAACTTTTTTGGTGGGGCTTTAAGTTTTTACATTGCAGCCATTTTTAAATGGCTGCAATGTAAAAAAATCCGGTACCCGGAATCCGGTACCCAGACCGGATTTACCGGGTCGAATCCGATAATGCCGGTACGCCCGGTACCGGCATTATCGGATTCCGGATTTACCGGTTTTCCCGCCCCTACCAAAAAACCAAATAAAAAACAAAAAAAACATATCACACACACACCCACACACACCCCATAACAAAACATTTCCCGAACGGCCGAACCCAAACGCGGTGAACTGGCTGAACCAAACGGCCGAAATGAACACAGCCGAACCCGAACCGTGATCTGTTCGCCCATCCCTAGTGCCAGAGAACAGCACACATGGGGCATTGAATTGGAGTCACTGACTGTTTTTACATGATCATAGGTCAGGAGTAAACCCCTCTAAGTCTGGATTTAAGTGCTCATGTAAAAACAGTCAGTAATATTTATGTACTCTGGATATTCTGGAGTACATAAAACCGGACTCTTCTTGTAATGCGGAGTTATACATACTAATTTTTGAGGATTTATTTACTTCAGACTTAAATAAATCTGGAATAGTGTTTTTATAGATGTTTATTCCCAACTAGAGTCCCACACACTCATCCCCCCACCATAGAGAACTGCTTACTGCTTATTCTGGATTAGTGCTTATTCCAGAATATTAACGATAATGTAAACAGTTATCCCTGAATGACAACTCCAGAATGTCAAATCCAGGCATACAGCTATTTCAGAATAATTGTGCATGTTTCAAAACAGCCACGGTGTACCTAGCCGAGGCCGGGGACCACCCTGGCCAGCAGCCATGGCTGTGCCTCATTCTCCACCATGGCTGTCAGTGATGGCGGGACGGGATACTGGGAACACAGTGCTGGTGGGGCTAGCCACCCACATGTTTGTTGTGCTCCTGGACACTGTACCTGGGCCATGCGGCTGGCGGGACAGCTCTCGGGCCGCGTTCACGTCACGACGGTGTCCAAACCTGACCCGGGCTGTGTCACCTGGGATTTCCTGCCTCAGGGAAGCCTGGGAAGTGGTCCTGCAAGCTTCCATCTGTTTTACTCTGTAGCTTGGACTGACACATAGTTTCTTTCCCCTGCTCCTATCAGTCAAGCAGCACAATCTGAGTACAATGCAACTTTCAGCTTGTCCCATGTGTGCATTATTTGAAAGGCCAAAGACTCCAATACATACAGATTCCCACAGCAGAGCAAGACTGTGTTGAAATATAACCTGTGGCCAGCATACAAATGGGCTTAGGTGGTGTTTTGGGAAACCCTCTACAGAGCTACTAACCTGAGAGAGCGCAGTAAATCACAGGTTAGCCAGTTTCTTCCTGAATTGCATATAAGGAACCATTCCGAGTTACCAATAAGAGAAGTGGAGTGTACTCTGTTATTCTCTTTCTTTTTTGCTGACAAGGCCTTCAAGTATTGTTGTGTTGTTTACTTGCTGAAGCCGAAGAACATTTCTGCTCATTCAATGTTCATAATTATTTTTCTGTAATTTATCAGGGTTGCAATTTTCTCCACTTTGTCTTTATTCAAAGATGGAATATTCTGTTCATTTCAAGGACACTTCCCTCCGCTGTCAGGAAACAAATGGGATCAAATCAGAGAGACTCCGAACCTTTCGCTCCTTTACAATTAGAAAACAGGACAAAAATTTAAACAAAGCGCCTTATTTATGCCTTTCTTTCCCCTCCCCCCTTTACAACATCCCTTAGACAAAGCAAGACAAAGCGCTTTTACTGCTTCACATAATTATCACTGCATTTAATTAAATGGAAATTGGTGCAAGAGCTTCAATATGTGGCTGCGAGAGCTGAAGCGAGTTCCCCAAAAATGGAAAAACCCATTGAATATACCGTACTGGAACCAAAATCGTGGTTTAGGTAATAACTAGAGCTGGAAAAGGGTACCCGCAAAATTGGGTAACTCATCAAATTTTTGGTACCTAATTGAACCCCAGTAATGATCTGATGTCCTGAAATGCCAACTTCCAATACCATTTTTAAAAACATTTTTGTTGATATGCCGACTCCCAATATCTGTTTATTTCTAAGGTTTCTGTGAAGTTCCAACAATTTAACTTCCAGGCCTGGAAAACTACTTCCAATGTTTTTAGTTTGGTTTTCCCCCCAAGTTTTCTTCTAACCCTTATTTATGGGTTTTCCATCCCCCCAAAATGAACTTTTTTTGTTCCGGAAAGTCAACTTCCAGTTCCAGGAAACTACTTTTGTTCACGTTTTGAAAAAAACCCTCATACCACCTTTTTAGTTTTCCAACCTGATATACTGATTGGTATATCAATATACTGACTGAGAATTGTTAAATTGAAAATCAGTAATGGAAGAACCCATTACTCCCCCAGGTCGGAGCCTAGGGAAAGGATGGAGGGAAAGGGAAGGAGGGAAGGCAAAAGGGGAAACACGGGATTAGTAAGGGAACCTCTCAGCCGCTCTCTGATATCCAGGAGATAAAGAACGCCACATAAATACCAGCCAAGCTAGTCTAGGAAGGCATCATCGAGGTGGAGGGATAGGGAAGAGACACACAGGACCGGGAACTGGAAACAGGGTTCAAGGGATCAACACAGGGAAAGTGGGAGGCACTCTGAGGCAACGAGGGAAAGTGGGGGGCAACAAGGGAAGCCAGAGGCAGCGGCAACGAGGGAAGCCAGAGGCAGGGGAAGCCAAAGGCAGAGGCAACAAGGGAACCCAGCAGCAAAGAGGGAAGTCAAAGGCAAGGGGGGAAGCCAGAGGCAGAGGTAACAAGGCGGGCAGGGCTCTTGTGGACTCAAGGGTCAAGGAAAGCTACAAAGAGAGACAGGAGAACTCTAATAGCCCCAAGACAGGCTGAACAAGATCAAAGGCTGAGAAGAAGCAGGACCTACTAGAGGGGATGTAGAACATGAGAGGGACAGACCATCATAGAGACAGGACAAGGGGTGAGTAGGTAACAAACCACATGCTCAGTGCAGACAGAAGGAGAGGGAGGGAAACTGGACAAGAAAGTCCCAACAATCAAGACTACAAAAGGAACAAGTGTTCACACATGGGGAAGGGTTCATACACTAATGACACACAAAGGGGAAAACACATTAGGACTTACCCACACCAAGACACAAACATACACAGAGACACAAGTAGAGGAAACACCAACAACAGAAGTAACAGGGAAGCAGGCCAAGCAAGAGTTAGAAACAAATGACTCAAAACTCCACACCCACCACAGCTCTGAGCAGCCCTAAATACCACAAAGGACCAATCAGGCTGTGGCAAATGGGTCCACGCCCACTCCCAGGTGCAGGTGGGACACAGAGCTAGAGGGAAGAGGATGAATACTGAGGCAGGGGGAAAAATCACTCCCTGCAGTCTCCTACCTGTGGCACAAGGGGCAACACACCCTCAAACAGCCCCTGAAGCCATGGGTTTGAAGCCCAGACCTGACAACAGCAGAGGGCGCAATGAGCAAGACCAGAATCAGAGCAGGAGGGGAAACAAGACTGGGGAGAGTAAGATCTGGAGAAGAGGGTCAAGGAACAAAACTGAAGAGTCCTGAGGAGGTGATAATTCAGGACCAAGGTTTTAACAATCTGCTTCAGTTTTCTATTTTAATTGTTTAACTTGAAGTTTTTTGGTTTTGGGGGTGCATGCACTATTCCCAAAAAACAATGCAAATAAAATACTCAACCCTTATACATTTTCTTGAAAAAACTGACATTAATTGTGTCTTGGGGTGTTTTTTCTACCCCCATCCTCAGCATTGACATTTCTGGAATGTGTAAACTAACATGAAATTTGATGGTGCAGTTTTTTAACCTCAGGTGAAAAACCTGGGGTTCAAAAAATACCCCCGTTGAAAAATGTATTGGGGTAGTTTTTTGCTACAGAGTTTTTTGTTCACTTCAGTTTTGTACTGAAATGAAACTTAAACCTTAAACTGAAACCTTGTGTTGTTTGCGATGCCCCCCAGATAGATAGATAGATAGATAGATAGAT
>QEPC01008985.1:801576-820840 GCA_003113815.1 Sphenodon punctatus
TTAAGCGGGGGGCCACAATGGAGAGGGCATTCTCGGTGGCCGTGCCATGCCTTTGGAACTCCCTTCTGGAGGAAGCTTGCCTGGCCCCTAGCCTGTTGACATTCCGGTGATGTAAAACCTGGCTGTTTGCCCAGGCCTTTGGGAGGGGGGGAGGGGTTTTATCTCCCCCACCTAACTTATAACTTTTATTTATATATTGTTATCCCTGTCTTAAATATTTTAAATATTTTTTGTACTGAGTGTTTTTAAATTGTTTTTATTGTATTTTATTGTTGTAAGCCACCCCGGGCTGCATGGCAGGAGGGGCAGGATATAAATCTATTAATAAATAAATAAAATAAATACTGGCCCCGTCATGTCTGAAAATGCCCACTGAGAGGCTGACATTCTAAGGATTCCACTGCTGCAATCTCCACTGAAATTCATGGAGCCACATCAAGTTCATTTTGATAGTTGGGTTGCTCCACCAGCTGAGCATCTGGCTCTAAGACTTTAATAAACTCAACTCATGTAATGTATGAAAAGAGAACCAGTGACCACAATCTCAAGTGAAATCTTCATGGGATGTGCGTGGGTCCTGCACAGGTTCTGCATGGCACAATGTGCTCTTAATGGGTATGTGCATGCATGCAGGTTGCTGCAGTGCGCATGGGGCATGGAATTGTCCCCAGTAAACCATAAATTCCAATTAATGTTTTTAATATTATTTCTCCATTAATTCTTAGTTCGATGGGTAAGGCTACATGAGACATTGACCCACATTGGGCCACCAAATCCCACATTAGCCTAGGGTACAGCTGACTGTCAGGCTAGCAGTCACCAGATCTTCACCCACTTCCACCCCAGGGTGGGCAGTCGGTCGCTATGTGACGCATCCACTGGAGAAGACCAGTAATGTATCATGGACTACTGTTGTCCCACCTGGGCCAATGTGAGGTAACAGGCTGCCTCCCATCAGGCTGGTCCCATGCAGCCCCATCCTGTGGCAAGGTCACTGTCACCATAGAGCCATGGATGTAGTTCTCAATTCCTGTGCATCTATGGCTGTTTTTAAATGGGGATAGCACAGGGGTGGGTCTCTGTGCTCCGTGTGCAGCGTTGACACTCGTATGGTGACTGGGGAGGATTTGAATGGGCCGATATGGGTGTGTGCTAGCTGTGCGCCCCTATCCATGCACACCCCACTCCTACCCCTACATGGAGCAACCCTGATTTTCCCCTGGTACTCCATGTGCTGGCATGAGTGGGTCATACATGGGTCATGGGAGAGTGCCCCCACCCACGCTGCCTTCAGATGGATGCTCAGGTGGGTGGGGAATGGGTGAACCTGCATGGGCATGTCCCGTTTAAAAATAGCCCATGTTATGATGGCAAGGGATGGGATAGTGGGCAGGCCGGGGAGTGGTGGGTGGGTTGGGACCGGGTGCCTGCCCATGTGGACAGATTCTTACTGGGGCAACATGGGACTTGTGAGGGTGTCCCAGTTTCCCTGTGTGACAGCAGCTCATTTGGACTGCTCTCCCCACTGGCCCAAAGTGTGGTGGCTGTATTCCAGGAGCCGGCTGTCCCTGTCTCTTGTGGCTTTATAACACCCATAGTGTTTCATTATAAAGTGTTTTCAGACAAGACACGCCCCACCCACCTTCCACCCACTATATATGTTGCAGGGCACCCATAGGGCAACACTGCAAAATGTATAGTGTGTGTGTGTGGTAGGTAGGTAGTGGGTGGAGAGTGTCTTGTCTGAAAACATCCATAGTTTTAAAATGTTACATGCCTGAGGCAAGGTCCAGGGCAACCTGAAATCTTGCATTCTCTCCCCATAGAATTGGTTGAATAAAAAGAGATCATCTAAACTACTTTGAGTGTTACCAACCTTAAATCCATGGAAATTAGGGATGAAATTAGTAGGCTTATTTTGCATTTGCAAATTTTATTTGTATATTCAGATATTTGAATGTAATGCATCTGAATATATCAAATAACATCCGCATCCAAAATGGATATTCGCATATCTGTTTAATTGGTTTATTTGGTTACTAATTTCAGTGCTATCCAGTGCTATTGCGCATACTCAATAAATCGAATATACCAAATACCAAACTGAAGACTAAGGCCACTTGCCCTTGTTCAGAGATACAGCTGGAAAACTCGCGGTGGGATCCCAGTGACTAAATTCACAAGTAGCTCTGAACGTTGGCACAGGGGGATTACGTATCATCAGACGTGTCCCGCGGCAATTTCTCTGATGGATGACAGGGCTCAAAATCCAATTGTCGTCCATCAGAGAAATCGCCGTAGGACATGCCTGATGATGCTTTTACCCCCACACCCATGTTCTGAGATACTCATGAGTTTGGCCATTGGGAGACCACCCGTGATTTTCCACACCGTATTTCTGAACATGGACAAGTGCCTAAGCCAAATAAGAAAATAAACCGAACAGCCAGAAACTGAAAAATATGAAGTAAATATCCAAACAAAGTGGGATGAATATCCAGTCCACTGGATTCAACTCAAAATGGCCAAACTTGATAGAATAATATATTGACTTTGCATATTTGTTTCACCTCTGATGGGAGCCCGTTGCACATTGAAATATTTGATTTTATCTTGGCCACATGGCTGGTTTTACAGATGTCTATGTCCTTGTCTGTTTTCATGGTTACCCAGTAGCCCTGATAGTCTACTTCCACCAGCTGTTGGCCATAAATTCTCCCTTGATGAAAGAGATCCCTTTGATCTATTGGGCAAACACAGATCAGCAAAAGAACAGCAGGGATATCTACTAGGGCTGAAACTCATTCTCAGTATTTTCTTAATTTTTCAACAAGAATTACATTTTTGGGGTTTGTTCTGAGAAATGAAAACTGAGAAATTGGCCGGATTTTTGTTGTTTTTTTTAAAAAAAGGGGAAATTCCATGAAAAATAAAGAAGTACTTCCAGTGGGGCTGCTGGCCTCTAGTCCAATGGCTATTCATTGCTCTCTGTTTCCCTCTGCATTTTGTAAAGAGCTGAGCTTGCTCTATGCCTTGCTGGCCATGTTGCATTATTCAGATCTTAGCTGGGATCCAACAGTAAGTTATCTGAGTAGAGAGGGGAGTAGGAAAGTCTCTTCCCATCTGTGTGCATTTCCAGGGGGACTAATATCAGGGCAGCACACAGCACACCCCTGATCAATCCCCCTGGAAACAGGGACCAATTAGAATGTTGCACACAACATGGAAGAGACTTCCCTGCTCCCCTCCCTACTCAGATAATTTACTGTTGGATCCCAGCTAAGACCTGCAGAGTGCAGTTTGGCAGGGGAAGCAGAGAGCAAGCTCGGCTCACTGCAGAATGTAGAGGGAGACAGGGAGCAGCCACTAGACCACAGGCTTTCAGCCCAGGGGTGAGCAAGTTGGCCAGTGTCCTGGGGTGTCCCCAGACTTATTTATTTATTTTAAAAATTCATTTTGCTAGAAATCTCACAAAATTTTGCACTGGACCAAGATTTTAGTGAGATCTCGGTCCCAGTGTTTGATCTTGTGAGAATTTCTTGTAAGAATTTTTTAAATTCTCATTTCAACTCTATTTACATGTAACAATGGTATATACCACCAACAGTTACATTCTGTCTGTGATCATGCTTTCGTGGTTCTTGATCCACATTAAAGCATACAGCACTAAATGTACGTGTTACAAATAGAAGTAACAGACTAACGTGTGTTCTACAAGTGGCTAACATTATATCTGGTAATAACAAGTTTCTCTTACATTTGCATGGCAACCACACTCTCTTTTAATTAACAAAGTTATTGTTGCTTTATGCACTAGCAGAAAAGACATCAAAATGTGAACCCCCAAGCCCTTAGAGTTATAGGGGGTCTGGGCTCTCTTATGTATGATTAACTTCCTACAGCAGCTTCCGCACCTTGGGTCCCACTTTTTAATAGGCTGCAGTTTGAAACAATGTGAGCAAATCACACACATGTGCAAACATCTGCTCATGTTTATGGTTCAGTGGCTTTTACTGCATTCAGGGACAGGAACTCAAGTTAGGTCTCAACTGTTGAATATTTATTTTTTACCACTATTGTGGCAGAGAATTCAGAAGGTGGGGCAGGGGGGACTGGGCTTGTGGAGATGCAAGCAGTGTTCTTTGCTTGAGTGCTTGACAAGCCAAAAGGAATGGGAATGCTGTCCAGATAATTTTGCATTACCCTGATCCATAGTGGGGCCAGATCTTTCCGGAGCATATTGTAGGGTAACGTATTTCAATGTGCTCCATTTATGTACTCTCTGGAAAAAATATTTTATTTAGCACTTTCCACTGAAAGCATATGTGAAATCAGATGATCAGTAGTGCTGAATTGAGTAATAACAGTGAAAGCTATTTCCAACAGAAACAGACCATTCACCTGTGCTCACGTGATGAGGAAACTTACTGGCTTTTTCACTATTTTCACTAGTTCCTGTTCAGTAATTGCCATTGTTCTGTGCTTCTGGAAATTATTCCTAGGCAGGAGCAGCCACACATCATGTAATGTTCCTTATGTGCTGCTTATGTTTGCTTGTTTGCAATCACACGTTTAGTATGTAACTATCATCATTTCCCTTATTAGTCCTTGTTTCAGTTTCTTCTAAACTGTGTTTTGATCGGTATATTTCAAGGGCTAGTCCTTGTTTTCTGCATTCTGATGGTGGAAACTGTCAAAAATCACAGAAACTAACTAGTGGAAAATACCAACAAATCCAGAAAATTACTTAAAATATCCTGAAAAATACTTGGAAATGGTGGGCAATCACTGGTGCCAATCTCAACAACAGCAGTAGCATGGATTCAGTGGATAGTGAGGAAATATCAACAAACACTCTCAAGCACACCCAAAAGGTTGAGTATTTCCTGACGGTATGGAAACTGTCGCTCTTGCCTTCTATGTTCACCTCTCCCTTGTCCTCCCTTGTCTTTCTTAGATTGGAAGTCCCCTGGGTTAGGGACCCATTTATAACTATTGATTGTACAGTGCCAGGTACATGGCTGGCATAATAATAATAATAATTAATAATAATAATAATAAATTAATAATAATTAATACATAAAATATAGACTCCACAGGATTTCAGAGTATGAAATAGCTTGCAGTATTAATAATTCTAATACAGCTCATCAAATAAGTACAGTAAAGTCTTGCTTACCTACCTAGACCTCTCTAATCTGTGTCCCTCTTTATTCTGGATCTTCTTATGTCCCTCTGTCTCTTCTGCAGGAGAAATAAATCATAGAATTGGAGGGTCATGGAATGCACCTCATGGGTCACCTAGACCAACACTGCCTTCTCCAAGATGGAATACCTTATACCTATAGCATGATGGGATGATGCTTGTCCAACTGTCTTTTGAAAACATTCAATGAAGAAGATTCCACTGTCTCCCTAGGTAGCGAATTTCATTGCCCAACCATTCTTTTCCTAACTTTAACTGAAATTTACTTTGCTGCAATGAAACCTGGTTTGCTAAGGCAGGACCGTGTCTATCTTATTCTCTGTAAAGCGCCAGGTACATCGCTGGCGCTATATAAATGCTTATAATAATAATAATAATAATAGGGGCAAGACACAATGAAGCCAATACAAAGTAGGTGGGGAATCAAAAAAGGGTTATAACTCCCCTCCCTACATTTGGGATTTCTGCCCGTCTAATAAATTTGGTTGAAATTGGTCTGCTGGGTCAAAGGTTATTGTATAAGCTTCCCAGAGGAAACCAAGCTAATAAGTAATAAAATAATAGTAGTAGTAATAAATAATAATAATAATAATAATAATTAATAAATTTATTCATTTCCTTGACCACAAAATAGAAAAATAGCGATAAACAATACAACAAAAAACTAAAACAGACAGTCCAGAAAGTAACAGTAAGTAGGGGTAATAATAATTTTTAAATGGACACTTATGAACAAGCATAAATGTATTGAAGTTAAAAAAATGTAAACACAAAATATTAGTCAACATGACTACAATATCAAAAAGAGGAAGTACTTCATATTCATTGGACAAATACCAGATGTTCAGTAGGGCACAGCTAATAAGTAGAATAGTTAGAATCATCCAAATTACAGCCTTTTGTGCATTTGCAAGATGGCGGAAACTGGAAAAAAAAATACTAACAAACAGTCGGAAGAGCTCCCATAAGGTAGGTATTTCCCTATGGTACGGGAACACTCTTGCCTCAGATCTAATAGCAGAGCAGTATATTAACTTCTAGGAAAGTAAGGTGGAATCCAGATGAGGTTACCTACCACTTTCTGGTAGTGGAATCATAAATGTCTCCTTGATGCCTGAAAGCCCAGCCCCTTGGCCATCATCATTAAATGTCATCACATGCCCAACTTAAATCACATACACAAGCACCGGGGGATAGTTAGATGGAAATGGATCATTGTACAGAAAATAGAATGGGGCCCCTGATGGGGCAACCTTCACCAGTGCACATAAACACTCTACATGCATGTGGGCCCCGAAGACACATAGACTCATGTGTGGCTTCACCTGCTGCACCTATTATAGCTAGGCAACTGTGCACACACATTTATTTATTTATTTATTTATTTATTGAATTTATAGCTCGGGGCGGCTTCCAACAATAAAATACAATTTAAAGCAATCCAAAAACCACTTTAAAAATACAATATAAACATTTAAAATAACATATAAAACAGGGCCAGGGATATAGATTATTTGGGATAGGGGAATAAAAATCACTACCCACCCCCTCCCCAAAGGCCCGGGTGAACAACCAGGTCTTGCATTTCCGCCAAAATACTAATAGGCTTGGGGCCAGGCGAGCCTCCTCCGGCAGGGAGATCCAAAGACGCGGCCCGGCCACCGAGAATGCCCTCTCCATTGTGGCCCCCTGCTTTACGCAGGGGACCTCCAAGAAGGCACCCCCGGCAGACAGAAGGAGCCGCTCCGGGGCGCGGAGGGCAGGCGGTCCTTGAGGTATGAGGGACTGAGACCATGCAGGGCTTTGTAAATCAATACCAACACCTTGAATCTGGCTCGGTACACTATCAGTAACTTATGCATCAGGATGCAATCATAGTACATGTTAATTAGGAAGTCTGCTTCTCAAAAGTGGGTGTGGAAGCAGCCATTTTGAAATCTCAGGGCTGAGAACTGGGATAGTGATATGGCACTTGTGATCCATCTGGAATCTGGGACTTTTTGCTGCCACCAGCCTGTTACTCCTCACTCCCCAAGGGTCCACAGGTCTGACCCTTGGTCTGGGTTTTCTCTCTCTTTAGTGGTGTTTCACCTTTTCCAGACCTGGTTCTTGGTGGTGATCTCCTAGTAGCAGTGTTGTAGCCAAGCAGGGGCAAGACAGACGGTACCCCAGTCTCCAGCTTAGGTGTAAACATAATGAAATTATTTATTCTATATAAAGAACAGGTAACAATTCAGGTTTCAAGTTCAGGTAACAGGTTGATTCAAGACAAATCACAGCTCCTATAATCACTTCTGCCCTCTCTGTCCTTCAACAGTCCCCCCCCCGGTCAGTTGCTCTTTTAAAATGCACCAGTCACTGTCCAGGCTAGCTTAATATTCCAAAGCTGTCCCATCCCCCAACAACTTACTATGGTTTCCTCTTTTTCCCCCCAGGGATGTGCAAACAGGATGGAGTTCGGATGTTCGGACTAAAAACTCAGTTCAGGTTTGTGGGTTTTGTCCCGTGGAGTTCGGATCCCCCCCCCCGAACGTTCAGAAATTTCGGTCCCACCAGAAAGCTTGAGGTGCTCCAGAGACCCCAAGGGGTGTCTGTGGCAGCATGGCAGGCTGTCAGAGACCCATCAGCAGAGAATAGGAAGACTTGGCACCCTGGGTTGCCCGGGCAGGCAGGCTCAAAGCTTGGCCCCTGTGGGTGCCCGTGCCTCCAGGGCTGGCCATCTGAGACCCAGTGGCAGAAGCAGCAGAGACCGGGAAGGCTTGGGGCTTGGTGGCTGGCACCCCTACTCGGCCAGGCATTGCAGGCTGGCAATGCTGAGTGGCACTGCTGCAGAGCACCCACTAAGATGGAGTGTTTGGGGAGGGATTCAATTGGGCGGCTCCCAGCATGGCTACCCCAGCAGCAAGCCACCATGCACTCCCTCTGTCATGGACCATGGGGAAGGGGGAAGCACACTGGGCTGGCTTTTGCAAGTGACATGTCCCCACCCGGTATGAGCCCTGGGGAACCCAGGCTCCCCAGTGCTCCTGGCTAGTTCTTCTGAGGCCATGTCCCCTGCTCACAGTGCCTATGTGTGGCAGACCCATCTGCTGACATGGCTACCTGCCCCAGTTCATACGGGCAGAGGCTTTGTGGCTGCCCATTGTCACAGAGCTATTTGGCTTGCCCCACACAGAGCATTCTGGATTTCCTGGCAGTGCTCCATCTGTGGCCATGAGTGGGGGCTCTGTAGCTCATGGGAGCACACATTCCCCTGCTAGTGTATCAATCTTCAGACTAGTGCTGCAACTGTGTCTTCAGTTTTCCTCAGAATTTCCTTAGGACTTGGCTATTTGGCCTTGGTTTGTTGAGTACCGAATTTTTGAAGATTTACCACAAAAATTGGATACTCTACCAAATCTTGGCTCAGTGCCAGGACCAGCAGCAGAAGCCTGGCCAGGGCTTGGAACCTGGCACCCTGACTTGACTGGACATTGCAGACTGGCATCGTTCTTGACTGAGCTTAAGAAGCTCTATTGCAAATTGGGCAAGCCTTGCCTGGTGGTGAATCTCATGCACACCCAGCCCCCGCCCACCAGCACACTCATCTGAGCTATGCCCATCTACAAGAGAGAGGAGCAAATGGCTGACGTGCAGTACCACCAGCAGCAGCAGACATTGGATTTCCAGGGCACAGTAACGGTGGCTGGCATCCCTGCTCAGCCAGGCATTGCAGGTTGGCTGGCATCGGTGGAGTAGTGGCAGAGGCCCAGCCAGTGTTTGGTGACTGGTACCCCTCCTTGGCCGGGCATTTCAGGCTGGCTGTCTTCAGTGGAGTGGCAGCAGAGGCCCGGACAGGGCTTGGTTGCTGGAACCCCTACTCGGCTGGACATTGCAGGCTTGTATCCTACTCGCCGAATCAAACAAGCTATTCTGCCAATTGGTCAAGCCTTGCCTGGTGGTGAATCATGTGGCCACCCAGTAGCAGACATTGGATTTCCGGGGCACAAAACCAATGGCACAGACAGCAGAGGCAAAAGTCAACAACAGCTACACCTGAATGCAAGTAAAGGTCATCGCATGGATTTTACTCCTATGTATTATAACTCCTATGTATTATAACATAGGAGTTATAATAGGTTATAATAATACATATTATATGTTATAATAATACAATATGTATTATGTATTGTAATACATAGAAGTAAGATCCAGGTGATGACCTTTACTTGCATTCAGGTGTAGCTGTTGTTGACTTTTGTTTTAGTATTACTGCAACTTTTTATATCTGTTATTTGTGCACAGACAGCAGAGGCAGCAGTGGCAGACATTGGATTGCTGCAGTACAGAATCCATGGCACAGACAGCAAAAGCACCATTAGCAACAGCGGCAGAAATTGGGTTGCCCGGGCACAGAATCTGTAGCACAGACAGTAGAGGCAGCAGTGGCAGCAGCAGGTATTGGATTGCTAGGGCACCATACCCATGGCACAGCAGAGATGGCATCAGTAGCAGCAGCATAGATTGGATGGCCAGGGCACAGAGCCTGTGACACTGCAGAGGTGGCATCAGCAGCAGACATTGGATTGCCAGGGCACAGAACCCATGGAACAGCAGCAGACAGCAGTAGCAGAATTGCATGGGCACATTTGGATTTGCCAGGGCAGAGCACCCATGGACCAGCAGACAGCAGTAGCGGGATTACCAGGCCAGTGGGGGACATCACCCAGGGTTGCCAGGGTAGGCAGACAGGCACCTTGGCATGAGAGGCAGGCAGGCTGGGGCAGGGCTTCAGCTTTGTCCAGTACAGGGCAGGCAGACATGCACTTTGGCATGAGCATGAGTATCGGAAGGCTGGCTGATGCAGGGTTTGAGCTTTGCCCACAGGGCAGGCAGACAGGCAGCGTGGCATGAGCATGGGAAGGCAGATTGAGGCAGGCTTTGATCTTGGCAACCAGTATGGGTGGGCAGACAGGCAGCGTGGCATGAGCATGGGAAGGGAGACTGAGGCAGGCTTTGATCTTGGCAACCTGGGCGGGCAGGCAGACAGGCAGCATAGCATGAGCATGGGAAGGCAGACTGAAGCAGCCTTTGATCTTGGCAACCTGGGTAGGAGGGTGGGCAGACAGGCAGTGGCATGAGAGGCAGTAGGGAAGGCAGGCTGGGACCTTGGCAGGGCACTTAGATAGGCTGGTGAAGACGGTGCAGCACGCATGCAAGAGAGAGCCAGTCAGATAGGCCCGCCGAGAGATAGGCCGGCCGAGATCTTGTAGCCAGAGGCCAGCTGTCAGGCTTACAGCTTTGCAATGCCACCCTGCATCATGAGGTCAGTCAGATAGGCTGACCGAGGCCATCTAGTCAAAGACAGAGGCAGGGCGGGTGCTGGGCATTGGGAGGGAGGGACAGAACATGAGCAGCAGCAGCCCAGCTTGAGGAGCAGCCCCATCCAAAGACTGCCCCTGGCATGGGATGGCATGTGCCACTGCACCATCAATCCATGTCCAAGGGCAGCTCGAGGAATCCCATCAGTGGAAGGTTCAATAAAAAGCAACTGCTTCACCAACTTGGCAACCAGTTTCAGGTGGTGCAGCGAGCAAGTGTCCCCCACCATCAAGAACACCCACACGCTGGGGACAGCCATTGATGGGCAGGATAAGAGACCCATGGCCACTTTGGACACGTTGATCTTGCCGGCCCAGTAGGCCAAGGAATCGCTGCTGGGTTTGATGCACAGCTCCTCCTCTAGGTAGCTTTCTACTGCTGCTGAGGCACTGTGGTACTCCCTCATGTAATTCTGCCTGGGCACCACCTCCAGCACTGCTCTCAGCCATGCTGTATGCCCTGCTGTGCATGAGCCCATGCTCACCAGAGTGCCCTTCACATATGAGCTGCTTCTGCTCGCAATAGGGGTCCAACTGCTGTTCAGCCTGCTGCTGGTGCTGCTGGTGCTAGGGCTGGGGGCAGGGATAGACCCCGCCAGCTGAAAGGGGTGACTGCTCACACTATCCCCAGGGGCATCCTGCTGCTGCTACCGTGCAATCTCAAAAGCCCGCTCTGCCTGCCAGACCCTCTCCATCAGGTCACCCTTCCAATGCCCCTAGAGCACTGTCTGGCATACCACGCTGCCCTTGACCCTGGGATCCAGCATGGATGCCAAAATGTATTACTCCTGCTGCAGGAGCTCATCGAACCGTGCCTTCAGCCCTGCCTTCATCCACCAGCTTCCTGCCCTGAGGGCCACAATCCGGCCCCTGGGGAATCTCCTCCAGCCTCCTCAGGAGACTGGTCCAGAGGGGTCACCTGGATGATGGTGGCTGTGGAGGAGCTGATGGTATACGTCATAGCCAGGAACGGTCTGAGCACAAAGACCATGTGAGCCAGGATCTCCCTTTCTGACCCATCACACCCTGGAGGTGCCCTGCTGTCCATCACCAGTTGAACCTGATGCAAGGTGGCTTTCTGCTCGAGAAGCTGCTCGAGCATCAGGAAGGTTGAATTCCACCGGGTGGACACATCTTGAACCAGCTGGTGCATTGGGGCATCTGGCTCTGCCTGCTTCATCCGAAGGAGGTCGCTGCTCTTTACGCTCCAGTTAAAGAAACTGGCCAGCTTCCTCCCCTGCTCTATCAGGGGCTAAGGGTGCCTTCCCCAATCCCCTTCTCCCCCAAGCCCAGAGCACCCCTGACCACCATATAAAGGGTGTGTGCAGCGCAAAGGAGGCTGGTGAAGCTCCCCTCGTGGACTGCCCTCAATATGTTGTCCACGTTGTCTATCACCATGCATCCCTTGGTGAAGGCGCACGCCTGGCGTGATCCACTCCCTCCACCATGGCGGTCAGGGCCGCCTTGATGTTCCGAGACATATGAGGGCCATTCATTACTGAAGCAAGGCCCACCTATACCCTGCTTCAGGACCCCTCCTGCCACTGCCAAATGCTGCCTCTGGGTCCTGCCACCAGTGCGCCGTGACTGCCAGGTAGGTGTGCTGTGCATTCCTACTCAATCACAGGTCTGTGGAGAAGTGGACGGTGGCACCTCTAGCCCTTGCCAGCTGCTCCCTCACCTGCTCCTTTATAGCCTGGTACAAGGCTGGCACCACCTGTTGACTCAGGGTGGTGCGCAAGGGCAGTTTAAACTTGGGGGCCAGGAAGCCAATCAGGCACCTAAACCCCATGTCCCGAACCACTGAGAAGGGCTGCCCCTCCAGCGCTATCATTTCCCCCAACATGCGCATGGCTTTCACATGAAAGCCAAGCCGCCCTTCACGTCCTGCAACTGTCGATGGATGAGGCAGCTTCCCCCACCCCAGCTCCTCCATGGTGCACTGATGCTCCTGCAGATGTGGCTGCTGCTCCCCCCTAGCAGCGACACCACTCCTGCTGCTAGAGGCAGCTGTTAGAGCAGGACGCTTGCCTGCTGATCTAGGCAGACTACTGGCTGCTGCAGTCGGGAACCCGCTGGTGTCCACTGCCCCTGCCTGTCCTCTTAGCAGCACAGTGCTGTGCCATCCCTTCAGGTACCTCGCCATGGCAGTTGTGCCAAGGTTGGTGAGCACCTGCCCATGCTACACCACCTTTTGGCACAAACTGCATTGCACCTCCCTGGGATCATCCGCCCGCACCAACTTAAAATGCACCCAGCCGGAGGATTTTTTTGCTCCCTCCTGCCTTCTGGCCCACACCGGTGGACGCACTGCTGACAGCACTGCTGGTACCAGAAGATCATGTTGGAGACACAGCTCTTGGAGGGACAGCTATCACCTCAGCACCAGACATTTCTTCCGCAGGACTAGTGTCTGCCTCGCTGTCCCCAATCAGAATGATGTTCCGCGAACAGTATTACTGGGACCCTGAGGCTGATCAACTGCCCACCATGCTGCTGCCACTTTCCCTGTGCCCCTATAGCTGTTGCTGCTGCTGCTACTGCTGCTCTCGCTGCTGCCATTGCCCGGGGATCAGGCCCTGCCTCTAGCAGTCAGGGTGGGATCCACCAGCCCTGGACTGCTGGGGATCACCTCAATAATGGGGACATTGGTGGCCCATAATGAACATCCAACCCCGAAGCACCTGCACCTGCTTGTGCAGCTGCAGCAGAGACAGCCTCAGTCTCCTGGACTGCAGGCCTTCCAGTGCCCTGCGTGGCAGTGGAGGACGCTGGCAAGAGGCGCCACCAAACCACACCCCTAGTGACACTGCTGGGAGCCTCTGAAGCCTGTCTCCCAAAATCAGGCCTGTGCAGTTTGGGGCATGGTGATTGGCTCGGGCTGCTGCTGATGCCTGCTGTCACTCCGCTGGCATGGCCCCTGCCACCTCTGCCACATGCCCCATTGCCCGCCTTACAGGCAGCAGACTGGCCTCTCCTGCTTCCCTTCTCCATTTCTCCCATCCGAATAATGCACAGGAAGATTTTATATATTATTTATTTATTTATTCAAATTTGTAATCTAATATTATATATATTATCTAGACTAACTCTAACTGCTATTAACTATTCTAAAACCTATGGACCTAAATGGAATATTATCTAATATCTACAAAGGCCTAGTCCTTCAAACACACTATAAAATATTAAAAATGAATCACTACACACTATCTCTATCTATCTCTATAACTAAGCTAACTCATCTAATCTATCTATCTATCTATCCACAGGGATGTGGAGGGCACAGACAACTCGCAACAAACAACACAGGGAGGGGTACAAAATTGAAATGAAAGCTAAATCAATCTAATGCTAGTCTAAATAAATCCAAAAACAGGGGAAGGGAATCAGGGATGCAATATATACAGGGAGGATAGAAGGATCCAATGGAGGCGAGGGAGAAAGAACACAGGGAGGAATAAAAAATAAAAACAGCACCTAAATCTATCTAATCTAATCTAAATAAATGAAACTATGGAGGTAAATGTGTGGAACTGGGTGAAATAAGACGAGGATGGCAATGGATTGGGAGGAGCACAAACTGCTGGGAGAGGGAGACTTCTGAAAACGCCTGCTGACAGGATCAGTGGCTAGCTCAGAAGGAATTGGAAAGGGGGAGGGCAATGAATTTTATTACTTGCTGCACCTGCCTTACCACAAGCCCCATTGGCTCTGTGCAGCCTAGCCCCATGCCAATCTCAGACTGCAAAGCCAGTGGTCTGAGCAAAAGAGGAATGGTGATTGGGCAGGCTGGCTGCTATTCCAAGCCTCTCCACTCCTGGCGCTAGGAAGTCTGCTCCTGAACTGCCCCCGCTCCCTGGGCCTGCCAGCCCTGTTTTTCCCGCCTGAATTCACCGAACTCATCCGAACATGGCCGAACTGTTCAGGGCTTCAGGTGTTCGGTTCGGGCATTCAGTTCGGCCATCCGAACTGGCCAAGTTCAAGCCGAACATCGAACATCCGAACCGCGTTCGCACATTTGTATTTTCCCCAGTGTTTTTATGTAACAGACACTCGTGGCAATGGCCACTGCAAGGGTCATAAAGAGGGCTGAAGTTCAAGAGAAAACTGTCCCCTCCTACTGCACCCTACACCTGGGAGAATCTGTCTGTCCCATTTCCGTATCTTCCATTTTTATGTCCACTCACTCTACATCCAATCAATGGTATGTTGTATACTATCTATACCACGTTATAGAGATTATTGGCTAGTTGGACAATGGCAAAAACTGTTCAGCTTGATTTAACCTTCCCACAAGCAAAGGATTTTGGAGCACAACAAGCTATGTGTTCTTCTCCACCTGACACAGAATCTTAATGGGGCCAATTCCAAGCCCCACAGACCGGTGCACAGAGCATATGCAGTGCGCTCACACATATGCGTGGCAAGCTGCGTGCACCCCAGCACAGGGCTTGTGGCTTGCACACAAACTGCATGGCCAACCTCACCCACAAGGATTGGAAAGCCACTGACTTTACTTACTGACTATATTCTTACTGATTTATGGAGTCTCCTCCCAAAGAGCTTGCAAGGGATTGGGGAGGTACAATTGATATATAAGAAAACAAATGATTATATACATGGAGCAGCCACATCATCATTCTAGTTGAAAATCTACCTAAGTAGAGTGTTTGTGCTTTTTGAACCTGAAAATTCACTCTGGCATTGAGAAGAAGAGATACCATCCTGGTTAAGAGAAAGTTGTCATACGTTATCATGTACGGTGAGATGGAGCCCACAGAGATAGCAGCAGGCAGTAGATGGTGTGCTGTTGAGTTGCTTAATAATTCTGTTGTTGGGTGGAGATTATCTCATCAGCCAAAGACAGAGGGGAACAAAACATAGGGCACTGCCTGATTATACAACGTCCTTGCCCAAACTGGCTGCTCCTTCTGCGGTAAAATTCAGGACAAGCCACAGGGGTGACTGAGGAAGAGAGAGGAACAGGTCCCATTGCTACTACACTGGAGCTTAAGAGTTAGGCAAGATCTGAGCCCAAAGTTCACAGGACCTGGAGTTGGGACTCTAGTGACTGTATATGACTAGGGTATTGAAAGCTCTCACATGACTCCAATTGCCCTATGGGAGCTGGGGTATACTAGGAACAGGGGGAACCATCACTGACACCTTATAGCCCAAACCCAACAGTAAACACTCACCCAGTGGAAGCCCCAAATGGGTCAAACCCGCCCCCAATGAGAGGGGGCAGAAGACACCCCCATCACACCTACCCATAGCATGGTTCAGAGGTTCAAACTAAGCTTTGCTTATTTTAGGGTGCAATGCATGTAAGCACCTGAAAGTTCATAGTAATGAGTAATAACGCTGAGGCAGGCATTCTAAGGGGGATATATTACTAGAAAAACGTACTCTTGCTTACATGTTATGATATGACCTTGGTCTTATGCCATAATTTTTTATTATCATATAAACTGGAGTGATATAAAGCTTGTCCAGTTCTTTGAGCACAGTCTATCAAAACAGCCGCACACTGACTTCTCCACGCATTAAAACCCACAATGATTAATTTCATTTGTAATGAAGTTTTATAAGAAACTTACAAGCCAACCTGCTTTATCACCAGTGTGATCAAATCTTTGTTAGTGTCACTGAAGGAGTTGGAGTGTATAAATCTCGGAGGAAGAGATAAAACAAACAAATCATAATAACCTGGGATTAGGGAAGGGATCTCCGCTCTAGGGCATATAATGTCATCTTGCAGATAAATGGAGGAGACTAATAGAAATACCACACAATTTATTTGAGAAGTTAACTACCAGGGATGGGCCAACTGGTTTGGCTTTGATCCAGAAATCTTTTAGAAAAAACAAAACTAAACACTTGGGAGATTCAAAAGAAACACAGCTCAGGGGCCCTTAGGAGGCTTCAGCCTAGAAGCAGAAATAATAGATGGCCACAAGATTGTATTGCTAGCAGATAAGACACCGTCAACATCAGGAAATACTAGCTCTATCAAAACAGTTTGTGGACATAGATCCTTAGCTAGTATACTCTGTTGTGTAGCCCTGGTAGCTGAAGATCTTTCTCACTCAGGTTAAACAGGAACTAGGCCCTGCATCACCTTCCCTCAAAGGTAGAACTGAAATAAGTATCCACAAAAATGATATACTCATTGAAGTTACAGTACCTGACTGTAGCAGGGAGCAGCATGTTTAGGCTGCGGAGCCTTTAAGAGGACCAGAGTGGGACTGAGGCCACGCCCACTCTTGCGTAAAAAAGCCTGGAAGCAGGAAATACAGAGTCAGAAACCATCAGGATGCCAAGGAGAGCATCTCTGCTGGAAGGCTGAAAGCCACAAAGGAGCTAACCTGAGGAGCTAAAAGAAGTCTGACTAAGGACCCTAACTACCTGGAAGTGAGTTGGATGAGAACCAGTCAGTGGACTGCTGCCTGACTAGACTTGACCTGTATATAAAGACTGTTACATGGAGAGGCTAGCTAAGTACTGTGTTGTATGTGAAGTGAATAAACTAGAGTAGACTAATTCCCTAAGACTGTGGGTGTCTTATTTATTTATTTATTAATTATTATTATTATTATTATTTTATTTTATTATAAGCATTTATATAGCGCAAGCAATGTACCTGACGCTTTACAGAGAATAAAATGTCTTTAGACATAATGTCAACAGATGTCTGAATGTGTGTTTTGACCTTGATGTGAACACTGGTTTGGCCCTGTGTTCACCACGTGGTGCTGCTTAGACGCACAGCCCATCTTGAAGCAAATCTATGTTTTGCTTGCCCCTCCCCGCCAGATCTGAGCATGCAAGTACTGCTGCCTTGTTCCCCATGTTATACCTGCTAACACACCACGCAATATCATTAGACACAATGTTGGGCACATGTTCAGCTGGAACATGCAAATTGTCTGCACATCATGTGTTCAACAGGTGGCCAAACTGGTGTTGGGATTGTAATGGTGCTTACACACAGCAGCCAAACATGTGCCATGGGGGTTTGAGACTCAATCTTTGTTAGGTCTATAGATGCCCTGCATGCGTGACTGAGTTGATCCTGTCAATACTTACCTACACTGGCAAGTCTGTACCTGCTACAATGACCCAGTAACATCAGACACCCATTTAGTGCCCAAAAGACTACTTGATTTACCCATTTCAGTATTATTATTATTATTATTATTAAACATTTATAAAGCGCCAGTTGCAACCTGGCGCTGTACAGAACATACAATCAGATGCGGTCCCTGCCTGTGGCTTACAATCTAAAAGACAAGGAGGGGGAGACAGGGAGAGGGGACAGCGGGAGAGACATGGGAGAAGACAAACAAACATTCAGGCGGATGCGAAGTCTCAGGTGCGTGTACTTGGCTTGGTTACAAGGTGGTCGGTAGCAGCAGTCAGCAGAGGAGGGCTGACAGTAAGAGCAAGGGGAAAGACTAGAGGGCATTGGGAAAGGCAGCATGGAAAAGGTGGGTCTTGAGGAGGGATTTGAAGGAGCGGAGGGAGGAGGCAAGGCGGATGTCGGCAGGGAGTATTGACTTTCTGACTTCCAGCATTGATTTTCGGACTTCTGGTGCAGGCTTTCTGAATTATGGTACTGAATTTCTGGTTTCCAGTAAAGATGTTACAGTTTTTGTTAACAAAGTTGGTCAGTAAAATGTAAAATAGGAAAATTAGTAACTCAGTAATGGTGATATCTGGTATTGTGGGTAACTAGATGCATGACTCAAGTACTAATTTGATTGTAACATGGATGGAGGGTTAGAAATCAGGAGCAAGAGACTGTTTGAAGGTGCAACAAACTTCAACTTTATTCTTTATCTACAGGTCTTGTATTGCTGAAAGCTTCCAGTCCAAAGGCACTCTCATCTCCAACTGACCACTCTCCCTGGCCCCACCCCCAAGCCCTTTTTGCAACCAAACTCCAACATTTGATCTAGCCAATACGATCCAGGTCCATGAAGGAGGGCAACCCTCCACTCCACCAGGGGCCCAGCCATTTCCTGTGACTGATCAACAGCTCATTGAGGGGCTTCCTTTAGCCTACAGGCCTTAAGGACCAGGTTTGTAACAGGACATTCAACAGACTGCCCCAGATTGCAGGTGTTACTCGTGGATAGCAATTGTGTAACCAGTTTCAGCTCTACCCCAAGGTGTTTAAGCACCTCTCTAAACATACTCAGCACCATGCAGGTTTGCCTCCAGGACCAATCACTCCATCAATGGCAGGGGCGGTGGGCTCCCAAGGGTGGCAGGGGAAATTCCCCTGGTGGCCCCCCAGGACCCCCCCAGAACCCTCCAGCACCTGGCAGTCAGGCTTGTCTTTAAAAAAAAAAAAAAAAAAAAAGTCGGCTGCGTTGGCATCGCGGTGAATGTGCGGAGCCATCTCGAAAAACCTTCTGAAGGTTTCTGCCTCTCTAAACAAAGTTCTTTGAGGTGGCTCCAAACATTCTCACTGGTTGTGTGTGCGTGTGCGCACACAACCGGTGACTACTCACCCCCACCCCCCGAAGGCTTCCTAAGGAAGCCTTCAGGCCTGGATGCAGATCAGCGGTGGCGGCACTGAGAGAGGTCAGGACCCGGCCCCACCATGGTTGGTGAGTAAATTGCGGGGCCCGGGGTGGGGGGAATGCAGGCACATGAGGGGAGGGGGGAGCAGGGGAGGCACATGGGGGGT
>QEPC01008985.1:839626-857006 GCA_003113815.1 Sphenodon punctatus
GGAACTGCAGAATGAAACCGCGGAATGAAAGCCTCTGCCATGCTGTTCCACTAATTGCGGAAACACTGTTTCCGCCGGAAATAGCTACCGCTGAGATATTCCGCTACAGCCCTAGGCACCTGAAGGGATGCCACAGCGCTGTGCTACTAAATGGGCAGTCAGGTGCAGTGGGCACCAGTGGGTTCCAGACTGCAGAGGCCAGTCATCTGCCTCCATCAGCAGGGAAGCGTCCTCCTCGAAAAGCTACCTCTAGCAGCAGGAGCGGTATTGCTGCTAGGGGGGAACAGCAGCAGCAGCAGCAGCAGTAGAAACAGCAGCAGCAGCAGCAGCAGCCAGTTGAGACCCAGCAGTGTCAGTGCACCATGGAGGAGTTGGAGTGTTGGCAGCTGCCAAGTCCGTCAGCAGCTGCAGGACGTGGAGGGCAGCGTAGCTTTCAACTGAAAGCCATGCACATGTTGGGGGAATTTGAAGCACTTGATGGGCAGCCCTTCTCGCTGGTCAGGGACATGGGGTTTAGGCACCTGATTGGCTTCCTGGCCCTCCAGTTTAAGCTGTCCTCACACACCACCCTGAGTCAGGCTGCCACCGATGCCTGGCAGCCTGCACCGCCCGGCTAAGTAGGGGTGCCAGCCACCAAGCCCTGGCTGGGCTTCTGCTGCTTCTCTGTCAATTCCTGGCAGCCTGAAACGTCTGACCAAGTAGGGGTGCAAGCCAACAAGGCCTGGCCAGGCCTCTGCCACTGCTCTGACAATGCCTGGCAGTCTGCAACGTCTGGCCAAGTAGGGGTGACAGGCCAGCCACCAAGCCCCAAGCCTTCCCATCCTCTACTGCTGCTGCCACCACCACTGGGTTTCAGATGGCCATCCATGCCCCCATGGGCACTCCCAGGAGCCAAGCGCCAAGCCTGCCTGCCCGGGCAACCCGGGGTGAAAAGCCCCAAGCCTTCACAGTCTCTGCTGCTGCTGCTGTGTCTCTGACAGCCTTCCATACCCCCACGGGCACCCCTGGAGCACCCCAAGTCTCCAGGTGGCTGAATTTTCCCAACGTTCGGGGGGGTCCGAACCCTGTGGGACCGAACCCACAAACCCGAACTAAGTTTTCCGGCTAAACGGGCAAACAGCCAAACATTTGAACCCTGTTCTGTTCTCACATCCCTACTCGTACGTCCAATTGGGTGAAGATGGTGGCTCTGTGAACTCTATTCAACAGCTCCAGTATAAGCAGGAATGGGTACCTGTTCTTAATAGTAATAGCACTGAGCCCCCGATAATGGATGCAGGGATATAGTCCCACATCTTTTTTAGGGACAAAAAATAAAGGGACTCCAGCAGAGGATGTGGAGTGCCAAATAAATCCCTGCCACGAATTTTCCTCAATATACTCTTTGAGTGCTTGTAGTTCTGGTTCTGAAATGGCATATATACATCCATAAGGAGGCTCTGCCCTGGGAATCAGGTCAATTTGGCAATCATAGGACCTGTGGGGGGGTAGTGAGACTGCCTCTTTTTCACTAAATACGTCCTCATAGTGCCAATATGCATGAGGAAGTCAGGCCTTTGTCGTTATTTCAAAGATAACTGAGAGTTGTGGGTTCTTTGGGTAAATGGGCTGAGTGTACAGACAATGACTGATACAATACCCAGAGGCAAAAGTAACAACTCCGGTATTCCAGTTAATATGGGTGTTATGTTGTTGCAGCCACAGCATGCCTAATACTACAGAAAACACAGGGGTTTTGACTATATCAAGTTGTAGTAATTCTGTGTGCTATATCAAGTTGTAGTAATTCTGTGATTCCCCACTGTTCCCCATATAGGGGAGGCTTGCGATGTGAGTGGGCCTCCATCCACTCACGTGAGTTTGCGACGTGAGTGGGGAGCCGTCTATAGAATACACCACCTCCAATTTGTTCCTACATTGCGTGGGAATATGGTATAGTCCTGCGACTTCCTCGTCAATAAAATTCCCTGAAGCTCCAGAGTCAGTCAAGGCACACAGGGCAATGCTTTGTTGGGCGTCGATTCCCAAGACTATGGGGATACGGAGATGTCCCACTGGGACAGTTGTCTGGGGTTGTGCACCACAGACCGCACGCAAGGGATATTTGGTACCTATCAAGACACCCCCTGGTCATCCTGAGGCCTGACATTTCCTGACCCTCGACAAGATGGGGGCAATAGGGGACAACAGCAAGCATAATGTGTTGACTCACCAAAATAAAAACATAATCGAGAAGCCTGCCTCTAGTCTTTCTCTTCAGCGGAGATGGGCCCTTCAGATGCCCCTAGCTGCACTGGCTCCATATCCTCCACTTGTCCAGAATTTACACATACTGGAGCAGAGGGTAGAAAACAGGGTGTGGTCCCACGTGCCCCCTCTGGTCGTCTTTCTTTGTGGCGTTCTGAAAGACACTTCAATTTGTAAGGTGAGGGTCACCAATTCTCCCCACATAGCAGGTATGGCTGTGTATGAGAGTTGATCTTTCAGCTCCTTGTTAAGCCCCTTTCAGTACATTACCTTCAGTACGTTGTCAGTAGCAATGTGCGAACAGATCGGAGTTCAGACATTCAGAAGTTTGGACTAAAAACTTAGTTCGGGTTCATGGCTTCGGTCCCGTGGAGTTTGGACCCCCTAAACATTCAGAAAGTTTGGCTGCCTGGAGGCTTGGGTTGCTCCAGGGGTGCCTGTGGGGGCCTGGCAGGCTGTCAGAGACACAGCAGCAGCAGAGACCGGGAAGGCTTGGGGGTTGGCACCCTCGGTTGCCTGGGCAAGCAGGCTAATTGCTTGGCCCCTGGGGGTGCCCGTGAGGGCATGCATAGCCATCTATGACCCAGAAGCAGCAGCAGCAGCAGCAGCAGAGGCTGGGCATTGCAGGCTGCCAGGCATCGGTGGAGCAGCAGCAGAGGCCCAGCCAAGGCTTGGTGACTGACACCCCTACTTGGCCGGGCATTGCAGACTGGCATCATACTCGACCGATCTCAAGAAGCTCTACTGCAAATTGGTCAAGCCTTGCCCGGTGGTGAATCTCATGGACACCAAGCCTGTGCCTGCCAGTGCACTCATCCGAGCTATGCCCATCTACAAGAGTGAGGAGCAAATGGCTGATGTTCAATACCAGCACCAGCAGCAGCAGCAGCAACAACAGACATTGGATTGCCAGGGCACAGTAACTGTGGCTGGCACTCCGACTTGGCTGGGCATTGCTGGCTGGATGGCATTGGTGGAGCATTGGAAGACAGTGATGTGGAACAACAGTCCTTCCTGCCTGGAACGTAGGCCCCAGAACCCTGATGGTGAGTCCTGTAGCTGGAGTGGCTGGCTGTTTCTTGAAGTGGTGGAATGACAGCTCCCTGTGAGCGGAATGATGGCCCCAGAACCCTAATGGTAGGTCCTCAGACTAGAGTGGAAGCTTCTGGATGATGTGTATGGACAGCCCTCCCTGCCTGGAATGTAGGCCCCAGAACCCTGACGGTGGGTCCTGGGACTGGAATGGCAGTTTCTCGATGAAGTGGAACAACAACCCTCCCTGCCTAGAATGTAGGCGGCTGGCATCGGTGGAGCATTGGCAGACAGTGAAGTTTAACGACAGCCCTCCCTGCTTGTAACGTAGGCCTCAGAACCATGATCGTGGGTCCTGGGGCTGGAGTGGCTGTTTCTTGAAGCGGTGGAAGGACAGCTCCCCGTGAACAGAATGACGGCCCCAGAACCCTGACGCTGGGTCCTGGGGCTGGAGTGGCAGCTTCTGGATGATGTAACGTAGGCCCCAGAACCCTGATGGTGGGTACTGGGGCTGGAGTGTCTGTTTCTTGAAGCAGTGGAAGGACAGCTCCCTGTGAGCGGAATGCCGGCCCCAGAACCCTGACGGTGGGTCCTGGGGCTGGAGTGGCTGGCGGTGGACTGACAGCTCCCCATGAGTGGGATGATGACCCCAGAACCATGATGGTGGATCCTGGGGCTGGAGTGGCAGCTTCTGGATGACGTGAATGGACAGCCCTCCCTGTCTGTAACGTAGGCCCAAGAACTGGGGCTGGAGTGGCTGGCTGTTTCTTGATGCCATGGAATGACAGCTCCCTGTGAGCGGAATGACGACCTCAGAACCCTGATGGTGGGTAATGAGACTGAAGTGGCAGCTTTTGAATGATGTGGATGGACAGCCCCCCTCCCCCCTGCCTGTAACGTAGGCCCCAGAACCCTGATGGTGGAACCCAGGGATGGAGTGGCTGCTTCTTGATGCCGGGTATAACACCTAAATCTATCTAATCTAAATAAATGAAATTATGAAGGTAAGTGTGTGGAAATGGGTGAAATAGGAGGAGGATGGCAATGGATTGGGAGGAACACAAACTTCTGGGAGAGGAAGAGTTCTGAAAACAACTGATGACAGGATCAGTAGCTAGCTCAGAATGATATGGAAGCGGGGGAGGGCAATTACTTTTGTTACTTTCTGCGCCCGCCTTACCACAAGCCCCATTGGCTCCGTGCAGCCTAGCCCATGGCTGCCAAGCCAATGGTCTGAGGAAAAGAGGGATGGTGATTGGGGAGACTGGCTGCTACTGCAAGCCTCAGTCTACACCCCTCCTCAGCTGATCCCCCTCTCCCTGGGCCTGCCAGCTACGTGTTTCCCGCCAGAACATGCCAGAACTCATCCGAACGTGACCGAACTGTTCGGGGCTTCGCACATTTGTTTTGGATGTTTGGTTCGGCCGTTCGAACTGGCTGAGTTTGGGCCAAACCCCGAACATCTGAACTGCATTCAAACATCCCTAGTTGTCAGGTCACCCCACTTCGATGGCCAGCTGTTGGAAATGGGTTATGTACTCCAACAGGGACCCCTTCCCTTGTTTAATGTTCAAATTAGCAGTTTCTGCATCTTTAACCCTATGGGGATAATGAAATAAGAAGATGAATTCCCTTTTGAAAGCAGCATAGTCTGCCAAAAGGGAACTATTACTGGCCAATAGAGGGGTTGCCCAGGAAAGTGCCAACCCTTCCAACTGTCCTATAAGAAAAGCCACTTTGAGTCGATCTGTTGCATAAGCTTGGGGCTATACTGAAAAGGTTAGATCACAGAGGGCCATAAAGCTCTGAAACAGTCGTCTATCCCCACTGAATTTTGCTATCTTGGGCCCTTTTGGTTCTTTACGGAATGGTCTCTGTACCCCAGAGTTTCCTGCAGGAGGGTTAGCCCCGATTACCCCTAGCTGATGATCTGTCTGTCTTGTAGATTTTAACTTCTATGGCCAGGGATTGCACAGCTCTAGTCAACTCCTCCAAACTGGATCCCTCTGCGGGGGCTTCCTGAGGGGCTGCTGCAGCACCCTTAGTCTCCATACCTGTGAAAGGAGTGGTGGAATGTCGGTGATACTGTCTGGGTTTGGGGAACAGGGAAGGAATTTGAAGGGGAATTACTCACTCCTCCCACTCATAAATCTTCGTCCTCTAGGAAAGATCTCCCTTAGGGGCTTGTATAGGTGCTGGAGGACTCCTCCTAGCCAAGATCATCACAGGGAGGTGGTAATCCGAGCAACACTTCCCCCACACACACCCCTTGCACCCCAGGGGGATAAGGAAGGGGAATGGTGTGACCAGGTGCAGGAAGGAGGGAGGTGAAGTGTCCCAGGGATCACAAAGGAAGGGGGAATGAGGGCTTAGGGCACACAACAGGATAGGGATGGGCGAACAGAATGCGGTTCGGATGTTCGGATGTTCAGTCCAAAACCCGAGTTTGGGTTCGATGGTTCGGTTCAGCCGAGTTCGGTTTGGCCGAACTTGGCAGAATATTCAAAAATAGCAAAAACGAAATGAAAGCAAAAGCGAAACCTAATTTCTGGCCCTGGAAAGACGTTTTTCCTGCCCCCGAACTCATCCGAACATGACTAAACTGTTCGGTAGTTCGAGAGTTCAGTTCGGACGTCCGAACAGACCGAGTATTGTCTGAACTCCGAACATCTGAACCGCATTCGCCCATCCCTACAACAGGAACACATCCCAGATGCTTAGGTTTTAGGCCAGTGCCCTTACATGGGATATTGTAGGGATGAAGCCAAAATTCTACCCAGCTTCCATTTTCAATGAAATTGGGTTATTCAGTCAGCATGATGAGAATTCAGACTGGGCGGAATTCTGATCGGACTGATGAAAATTGATTTTGGCTATTTGCGCATCTTCAAAATGGCTTCTGCTGTACAACAAAATGGTGGCTGACATGCTGTACGGCAGCTGCCATTTTGTGCATGTGCAAATCACCAGTTGGAATTCTGGTTAGGTGTGAAACAACTAATTGCAGCAAATGCTTTTTTCTTTGGAAACAAGGTCATTCACCATCATTCGTGCAGTACAAAAACTTACCTTCTTTTCCTCTTTTTTTGCCATTTGTTGTTATTTTTCAGGAGTTGAACAGAGCTAATACAGGGCTAATCCCAAGCCCCGTATGTGCCCTGTACAGGGCTTTGGAGATGCAAAAGTGCAAGCTAGGTGCCAGGGAACTGCTGGTAATTTCCATTAAAATGCCATAAGTGCAGTAAAGCTGTCATAAAAATCCCAGGAAGTGACAAAAAGTCCTGAAAAGTGACAAACATCACAAAAATGACCAAAATTGATGAAGTAATGTTGAACATTTGCTGGAAAGTGGTAAAAAATGGTGGAAAATGCCAGAAGGTGATAAAATTGATAGAAAATTATGATGAAAAATGACAGGCACTGATATCAACAATGGCGAAAGTGTGGAATCACTGGAGACTGACCAAGTACCAACAAACATGCACAAATGCTCCTGAAAGTTTGGCATTTCCCTGTGGAACTGGAACACATCCTCTTGTCTCAGCCCTCATTCTGGACTGGAAATTTATCCAATTGAAATATGAATAGGCATTCTGATTACACAGAACTTTTCCATGAAATCAGAATGGCTGTTTTGAATCAGCCCTGAATAACCATTTCAACTCTACTGAGGCTGAAAGACAGTGATTTTCCCAAAGCTACCCAGTGAGTTTATATCTAAAACAGGATTTGAATTCTAGTCCCTCTGATCCAAGTCCTTATCCACTAAGCTACACTGATTCTCTGTAGTGCTGAAATAAAAATTTACTGCAAATACTGTGTTTGAGCAATTGACCTACTTTGCTCAGGTTGGATGAAGCGTGTACAAAATGCTACTCATGCTTACTTCATTTGGGTATTTGTTGTGGTTTTTTTTATTGTTTTAATCTATTTTGGGGATCATTTTAGCTTCAAATATTTAGTCATTCAGTCAAATATCCAAATGAATGATCAAAAATAACAGGAGTTTTAAAGAATATGCAAACATTCTTAGTTCAAATATTCACTTGAATATTCAGAATGCAATTCAGAATTCTTATGAATTCAGAATTCATAATATGTGTGAATTGGATATCAACTATTCGTTTCAGCTAGATTTCAGCATTTAGGTTCTCATTTCTTTATCCACTAAACTACCCTGGCTCACAGTATTTATTGGCTCACATTACTAGTAATGTAAAGTTACAAATTAGTTTCAGTTCTGTACCCCAGGGTAAGTTTACACAAACTCCACTGCAAGATCAGGGACATAAGCAACACAGCATTAAATCTGTGGAAAGTCCACTGGCCCTTCCACCCCCTTGCTGTTACACCTGGTACTGGTTGTATTTAATAGTTTCAGTCATAAGAACCTGGGCCTGTGTCCAAATCCCTAAGCCAATACATATATGCCTGTGAACAGGATGGTGGGGGGCTTAGGGATTCCTTTGTTCTGTCACTTCTATTGCCTTCGTTTTCCCAGCATGCTTGACTTTCGTGCGGCCTGACTTTGGCCCATATTACATTTTGGTTTATCTCTGCTTGATATCTGCCCCTTAAATAAAAGGCAATTAGAGAAAACAAATGGGTGGTGTTAGTTAAAAGCCCCGTAATTACTACCCGAAGAATATTAACTTTAGAAGTGTTTGAAGAATGCAACCGTGATTTTAAATAGGAACCGTATTCTGTTACAAAAAGAAGTTTCCATGTTTTATTTTTTTTCTGTTAGAAAGCCTGCCAGCCAGCTGCCAGTCAGAGCGGTACAGTAAGACAAGCCAAATGCTTTTCAGATCTTTGGAAATGAATGTTGGAGGCACTTTGTTATGCTTAGCTGATTTATCTGGGCACAAAAGGAGCGCAGACACTCTGATGTAGATTAAACCGACATTTTGGTGGTTGAGATAATTTCAATAGCGCAGTCATGGGATTCATTATTTAGGGTTATCCATCAAGTTGACGAGCCTAGGAACTATGAAAAACAAACAACAAGAGACTGAATGAAACATGTAAAACAACAAAATGGTCCAGAAGACAAAAGAAAAGAAAAAGAGAGAGAGAGAGTATGGAACATGCAAGCACATTGTATACGGTTCCCGATTCACTCCAAATATGTTGCTTAAGGAAATGCTTTGGAGCTCAGCATTTTGTTAAGTAATTTCCCCGTAGCTTTAGCCAGCGGACTCGTTCACAGTGGAACAATCTTGTTGGGATCTGAGAACGGTGGACATATTCAACGGCTCGGCTTTCCTGAATTACAATTAGGTATAAGTCGGAGCCCTGTTGGAAATCATTCTGCCATTTCAGAGAACAGAGCAGGTTATTATTTAGACCAAGAAGGAGATTGCAGTGTTCCAGGCAGAATAAAGCATTTGTACCTGTAACTGTTATTTGCTTCCTGTAGGCCACCTAATTGCAGTTTCTTTAAATCCTCTTCTCAGCTGTCGATTCAATCAGTCTCCTAAAGACTTTCCTACCTGGGCCTTGCTGTTTTGCACCACTTTCCCCCCGCAAAAGAAGCATAGGATTATCATTGTACAGGGCTCCTAAGCAACAGTTCCAGGACAAGTGATGCAGCAGAAACCACTTTGATTATAGATAGCCTGTTGTATGTTAGATTAGGTATCTGCTCCGCTGTGAAACTAAATGATACAATGCAGGGGTTGAATAACTTTTTTCAGTCATGGTTTGGGCTTGCTGTAATCTTTTTTATTTTTCAAAAACCATGACTGGCCATGTGTTTGCTGTTACAAGTAAATGCAAATCAATCTGTGTGACGTGCAGGGAGGGGACTTGTTCTTTTGTTTTGTTTTTTCTTGTATTGGCTTTAAAAAGTTTTCTTATTATATTCACTTTCAAGCAAAGGATAAAACTTGGTGGGATGGATAGAACCACAATATTATTATGGTCACTGATACATTTGCTATGCATTGTCACCATGGCCCCCTTCAGACCAAACTGGGCTTGATGGGACCAAGCTGTTCACATTGGGTTTCACCCAGTTCAGGAACCTTCCTAGCCCACGCCTCTCGGACTTAGAATCGGGTCCTCCTGGGGGGGGGGAGGTCCCAGCCTCACAGATCATTGTGACATCACAATGCATTATAACTTAATCCCTCTTTTTTTCTGGGTGGCCACCACCCCACAGAGCGCTATGATATCACAATTCTTCATTTATACAGGACGGTGTCAGAAAGAGGAGGGGCTATGGTATTCTCCTGCCCCTTTGTTGTTGTAGCCTTGCCTACACAGCACATTCATTGTGACATCTGGCTCTCCATGGTGCCAGCTCCCCATTGAGACCCATTATCTCAAACCTGGGCTCAGAAGAGCCCGGATGCTTTAGGACTGGGAAAGTGTGGTGCCCATGCAATCACACTCAGACTGAATTTCCTAAATGAGTCGACTCTTGAAGGATTTTTTTAAAAACTGTGAGCCTGGTCTCAATCAACATAGCTCCAGCAGGGCCACATTGGTTTCCACCAGCTGAGAATTTGGCTTGTCTCGTTTCCCCTTGTTTGGCTGGTGCCAAGTTCATCCCACAAGAAGACATTTTAAGCGGGGAGCGACTTGGTTTTGTACTTGAATGCCTGTCATTCGCATACAGGCACACACAAAGAAATTGAAACAAATATAAAATGGAAGTGGTGGGGCTATTTTATTAATTTTTTGCTATCTGTTTCAGCTCTAACCCAAAGTTGCTATTCCATCCGCCCCGCACCCAAGCTTGGGTCTACACACAGTCTGTCTGCTGTGTGGATCACACCTTTCAGGAGACTGGGAGGGAGGGGCTATCCACTTATATCCTGGCTGGCAGACAAATAGGACGCTGAGGGTGTGGCCAGAACTAGTGACGGACAGAGGGGGTTGTGGCCTGGCTTATGGAGACACCTCTTGCAGGAGTGGCTGGTCCAGAGGCAAGGTGAACTAGTGGTGCTCCAGGCACAGCTGCTGTTCCAAGCACCCCCAAGGGGAGGGTTCAGGATGGCGGTCCACACATAAAACTGGCCACATGTGGATCCACATTTTTCCTGGAGCCTCAGACTCAGGTTTGTCTGGTAGCCATTCTTTTGTTTGAGTATAAATGCATGGGAATTCAAGAGGCTTTGTCTTCTATTGTGGTTTTTTCTTGTTATATTTTCCAAATGATGGTGCTTTATATCCAAGCTAAAGGCTTCTTCCCCTTCCCCACCCCACTTTTTTTTTTCCACATAAGAGCTAATTCATATGCAAGCTAATTTGTTCCGGCTATTATCACAATTTATTTCAGTCTCTACAGGGCAGCCAATAACTTTAATAAAGGAGGTTCCAGCTACCCAATCTTTCCTAGTTAATAAACTGCATTGAAATACCACAGAATAAATTGGCTCTTGCACACTCCCCATCTAGAGAATTATCATTCCATAGTGTTATCACTACAATACAGGTACAATTAAATGTGTGTTATGCATGGAGCTGCACAGAACATTACCAGGAATGTCAGATGCAATTAGAAAAGAACTATTGTGCTGTCCCCTCTGAAAAATCAGCCTGTTTGTATGTACTATACACTGGATTACTCACTGGGTAAGCGCTGTCTTGAACCAGTCGGTTATTAGAAGCCTTTAGAGACAGCTGTGTCAACAGAGGGCCACAGCCAGGCTGCCAGAAAGAGAGTTAATAGTGGAGAGGTAAGAAGAGGAGTCCTTCCTTCCCAAAAGCAGGTAACATTTTCTTGTTTCACCAGCTTGGTTCATTCAGATGGACCCCAATGGGTCAATGAACTCTTCCAGGGACAGCAGGTTCCATTCAAGCTCACACTCTAGGTTTCTGACAGTTTCCCCAGGTTTCCATCTCTGCTTAATAGATGATCTTTCCCCTCGTGCAGTCCTTCGGGTCTCCTCCCCTTTTATCTTTCCACCTTGAATCTGAGCCTTCTTCTTTTTCTTTTCTTTTTGATAGATCAACCACCTTTCCAATGGCACTTATTACTGTTGGTGAAAATTGCTTGCAGAGAGGCAGCTGTGGCACTGACTCCTGCAGCTTCCCTTGTGTGAAAGGAAGCAAAGATAATTGGTGAACCTTCTCCTGCTGCCATATTCCAAAGGTTTCTTTTTTTCCTGGGAAGCAAAATGACAAATCTCAGACTTGCTGGTTGCAAATTCAGAGATGGCTACAAGGCAGGCTCTGAAAGCTGGGTGCAGCTGGGAGCCTGGACTCTGCTCTTACTGGGAGCATCGGTGTTCTCTGGTTGGTCTCAGTCTCTGCTTTTAGCTATTGGTGGGATTTCTCTGTGTGGATGGTTGGGGTGTGCCAAGTCCTGCAGTGGTGCAGGAGGCTTGACTAGATTATCCTTGAGGTTCCCTTCCAGCCTTGTGACTATGATTGGTTTTTGGTGAACATTTGAAATATTCTCCAGCACATTGTTCTCCTGTGAAGGAATGGATATTGCCAATCAGCTTCTTAAAATCATCCAAGGGACACTGAGTCTACATTTCAGGAGGTTGAGAGTTTAGGGGTCTGAATTAAAAACTCTGGAAGCCCTTCCCAAAAGCACACCTTCTCTGTCCCCAACCCAAACATTATCAGGGGAAAAGGTACTCAGAGGGGTTAGTGACTGTCTCCCCACTCTGCTATCAGGAGGGGATGGGTTTTCCAGACAGAAGGGAACCAACGCCACAGCTGCTGCTGGTCCCCATTGCAGCAGTGGTATATCAGCTCTGGGAACTAAGCAGGAGGACAGGTATCCAGACAATGCCCCCCCCCGCCAGACAGGCAGGGTCCAGGAATGCCCTGGATGGATAAGTAACATCAACGAGGATCCACCTCTAGTCTTCAAGTTTATCTGTGGGAGGGTCAAGTCCTATTTGTTCATTCCCAATGAAGGTTTAAGTCCCAGGGCACACATGTAGTCAGCCTGTGCAGCATCACATGTGTAGCCTAGTGGATATGGTAGGTGTTTCTGGAAGTTGGATCTGGAAGACCAGGGTTCGAATTCCATCTTAGTCGTGAACTCAGTGGATGTCCTTAGGCAAGTTGCTAAGTCTCAGCCTCAATTCCCATACGTAAAATAGGAATAAAAGTAACCTACATCATAGGGTTGTTATGAAGGTTAATGCTCAAATATCTATACAGGATAATGATGCTAAATAAAAGTGTAATTATACTTGACCAGTGCTTTTGGAGACCCAAGCTTTCCAAGAGCACCTTTGTATTAGTTTTGTTGGGAAAGCTTCTTCCTGTAATTTATATAATTTAATTTATTTATATAATAATATAAATGCAATATATATAATAAATACATATAAAACAATGCTAATATTAATACTAATTGGGGGAGGTCAAAACAAAAATATGCAAAAACCCAACCACCCTAACCTTCAGCCCCCCTCCCTTTATCCATCTCCCTCACCAAAGGCCTGGCAGAACAGCCAGGTGTTGCATTGTTATCAAAAGGAGGTGAGGTCCAGGGCCACCCGAGCCTCTGCCGGGAGGGAGTTCCACAGCCTAGGTGCGGCCACCGAGAATGCCCTCTCCATAGTCACCCCCTAGGATACCCGGGGAACTTCAAGAAAGGTTCTCCTGGCTGACATCAGGGGTTGAGCCAGAGCCCGGGGAGTGAGGTGTTCCCACAGGTAGGTAGGGCCTAGGCTGTATAGGGCTTTATAGGTAAACACCAACACCTTGAATCGGGCCCGGAAGACTAGAAGCTATATAATGAAATGGTCTGGGCTCTGGAACTGAGTGAGCTGAGTCAGTACATTGTCTTTGCATGTCCAGCTCATTTCATTCTGTGCATCAATGACTCAACAAGCAGGGAGTCTATAGCACAGGATGGGATATGAAATAATTGATAACTGATAATTGATAATTAATTCAAACATAATTCACAGCCGAACTGAAATACCAAACTGGAATAGCTGAAATGGATCTACAGTGAAACAGGAACCGGATCACTCTGTTTCATCAATTCCAGATTGTATCGGGTGAATCTAGAAAGATATGTATGGTATTTGTTGATAAAATCCTTTTCAGTCCTAAGAAGCTTTCATGGAGCCAGGGTGAAGATCGGGGCACAGGGAAGCTGAAGAAAAGGGCTAGAGTTGGGAGAGGATGAACCTGGGACCTAGTGAAAGGTAGCAACAAAGTAAGGGGAGACCTCTCAGCCATCCTCTGGTCTGAGGGAGAATTAAGCTCATCACAGAGAACCAGCCTTTCCAGGCCTCAGAGAGCATATGGCTCATCACTGAGGTCCAGGAAAGAACAGGGAACAACAAGGATTCAAGGAACCTAAGACAAAGAGATAAGAAAGGTCTAGAAGCAAAGGGGAACAAGGAGCCTGGAAACTACAGGAGTACAAGTACAAGGGAACCCTGGAAACTAGAGGGGTACAAGTCCTGGAACCAGAAGTGGAGAAGAGGAGCCTTTGAACTAAGAGGGTAACATCAAGGATCAGGGCTAAGAGACACAATGGGGGCAAGATAAGAAGCACACACAACCACTAGGGATGGGCAAACAGAACGCAGTTCGGATGTTCGGTTCGAAACCCAAGTTCGGGTTCGATGGTTCGGTTCAGCCGAGTTCGGTTTGGCCGAACTTGGCCGAACATTCAAAAATAGCGCTATCGAAACGAAACTGAAACTGAATTTTTGGCCCTGAAAAGATGTTTTTCCTGCCCCCAAACTCATCCGAACACAACCGAACTGTTGGGTCATTGGAGAGTTTGGTTCGGACATTCGGTTCGGATGTCTGAACAGACCAAGTTCGGTCTGAACTCCGAACATCCGAACCGCATTCACCCATCCCTAACAACCACTACCATAGGCTTGAGGGACTAAGGAGGAGTGGGAGGAAGAGAAAGGAAGAGCACAAGGGACTGGGACCAGAATAAGAACACAGGTGGCAACAAGTACAAACACAAAGTGGGGAGAAGAGCACTTGCTCCACTCAACTTCTTGTGGCCACCAGCAGGCCTTATATATTGACTGGTAGCCAACCATGAAGTTGGGAGGCAGGACTGGAACAATGGAACACAGCTTGGAATTGACTTGGCAAGGATTGGGAGAACACAGGAGGAGACATGGTGAGGAGGGAACTGGGCTGAAATCAGGCCTGAATGGTGGTGCTAGTGGCCAGTGCAGCACTCCAAGGCCAGGTGTTCAAGAACTGGGGCCTGACAGAAGCCATTTTCAGTTCTGTCCCCTAGCACCCCTGTCTGGACAGAGACCAGGGAGGCTGGTGGTGGACCAGGAAGGTACTTTGTCCACAGTTCAGTGCCACCCAGGAAGAAACCAGGATTGTTGGAGCTGGATCAGGAGTCTTGTGTTCTGGTGTAACTTCATTGATGGAAATTCACATGCGTGTCCCTCCATGACCCTTGTTATAGGCATGGAGAATTTCTGAGTACATCCTTGGTTTCTGGCCCAGAGATGTCATCAGAATTAGAGCTGAAACAAGTCCCACCAAAATGAACAAACCTGTTGAATCTGAATTATCCAACCTGAACTGAACAAACCAGGTAATGGAGTCTACCTGTCTTTGTTCTTTGATTGATTCCCCATTTTCATTGTTTGGTTCGTTCATTTTAGTTTGGTTCATTTGGTTTGTTTGTTTCAGCCATTTTCTGTTTTTACCACTCATTTTCCACCAATCATTTTCATTTCTCCTGGCAAAAATGAATGGAAAACAAGAAAAAGAAGAAATAATGAAAATAAACAAACAAACTGAATAAATCTAACCACACAGACCAAAACTGCAAACAATTGTTTGCTCGAATGTTTTGACAAATGTCATTTGGGTCAACTATGGCCTGCTTGAAATTGGAATCTTTAACTTTCAGGAATCAATGGAAGTTGCTTTGTGGAAGGTTAAAAATGGTGAGGAATCACAGGAATGTTAAGGCCAAAGGTGTTTCTGTTCCACCTGAAAGAGAGCTCTGTGTAACTGTGAATATCGCACACTCAGCATCAGAAGCTGGTCCTATAAAATACATCATCTGAACCTCTTTGTCTTCTGTCTCTCCAAAGAAATTATCCTGTGACTTTTAGGATGATATGGAAAGAGCTGTGTTTGTTGTTGTACTAGGGTAAGTAAATCAGAAGGAATCAAAAGACAAGTGAAAGGCACAATGCTGTTAACGTAATAATATGTAAAGTTTTATGGCTGGAAGCTAAAATAGGTAGTTAAACATAAGAATGTTGCCATTGTATGTATTTCCGCTGTAAATCATTTCAGCATCAATGTGGAAGAAGACAGCTGCTTCAAGAAAAGGAAACAGTTTAAAAACAGAAGGATCCCTGCCCTAAAGTATAAGCTTGAAAGAATTAGTGCAACAGGCTGTTTGTGAGTTGATAGGCACTAGGCACATTTATTTGTATTTTCAGGTAGCGATAGCTGCCTGAAACTTAAATGCACAACAGGGGAATGCTGAACCCCCAATTTTGAGGAAACTGCTTGAGCTACGTTGCTGAAAATTTATCCATGGCTATAAGTTGTGAGGTCCATCATATGCACAGAGTTTGAAGAAGTTCCATCAGGAAAATAAAATGTTATGACTGTTTAAACTTTAATTGGTTGTAGTCAAAATACACAGCGTCCTCTTGATTTGATTCATTAATATCGCCTCTCCCTGGATGGTTTGAGTCCCCAAACTTCACAGGATTGGTGCATGAGATCAATAACAATAGCTTCTGAAATATGATACTGATTGGTGCAGCCAAAACCGAGATATTAATGATTTAAAAATTAGTTCTGCACATGCTCAGTTGAGCTCCTCTCCCCTGTCGGAAAGCCGGGGAAGCGGAATTTTGTAAACAGTGACTACTGTAGTCTCCCCCTGGTTTGTGCACTGTGCTGTAAGGCAAGCATGCCTGCCTCCCCCACCCGCGGCCCTGCCCTCGCTCGCCTTGCCCCCCCCCAGGCAAAGCAGAGTCAGCACAGCTTGCTGGGGCCCCGCAGTTGCATGGCTGGGCAGCAGGCTGCAGCCAGTTTCTCCCCCAATAAGTTGTTCTGCCTCCCATCCCTGGCTCCTGTCCCCATCCCTCACCTTCCTCTCCCTCCTAGTAGCTCCAGCAGTGGAGATATGGCTGTTCGTTTACAAACAGCTCCTCCCCACATGCTGATCAGAAGGTTGTTACCTTGTAAAGAAGGTTCTTCAAGATGGTTCCCAACATTCTCACAACTGGGTTGTGCACGCTCATCCTATCCAAATAATAAACTGCATGATGGTTTCGAGCTCCTCTTGTATAAAAAGCACTGACTCTCTCCCTCAGAATGAAAGTTCCTTTCAACCCTTTCTAGAAATAGAAGAAAAAAATTCCATGTGAGATGGAAGGTTGGGTGTTGTGAGAATGTTCGGACTATCTCAAAGAACCTTGTTTACAAGGTAGCAACTGTCTGTTCTTCGAGTGGCTCCTCACATGCTATTTTTACATGGCTCCGCTAGGTGGGCGGGTCCATGGGCGCGCCAGTGCATGGACGGGGCATACACATAACTGCACACGCATCCCCACTCACCTCCCACTCATCCACACCCACGGAGTAACCGCCATTTCCCCCGGATGCTCCAGGCATGGGGACGAGTGGGGGTGGGAGTGCGTGGGGACGAGTAGGGGGGTTCATGGGGATGCGTGTTAGGCAGGCGGGCATGCACCCCCACTCACCATGGATGCGTGCACCGCATCGTTCACACGGAGCTCCCCCACCCATGAACACACAGAAATCTGCGTGTAAAAGGGCCACGTTTTACACGTAAAAAGGGCCACATTCTCACAAGTGTCTTACTTATACTATCTTAGGTAGGAATTTAGGATGTAAAGCAATATCTATTCTATCTTGAAAAATAAATCTGCAAATATGGTTCTGAGATTATTATGGCTTCTATTTCACTAACTTTTCTTAATGAAGTTATTGCTAACAGGAATACTGTTTTTAAACACGCACCCCATAACCAGTTCATTTGTGCCCCCCCCCCAATATAATGAATTCATGCTGCCCTGGGGGCACAAATTAAATGGTTATGGGTGGGGGGCAGCGTAAATTGATTATATGAGTGCGGGGATGCAAATGAACTGGTTATGGGGTGGGGGCAGCATGAACTGATTATGGG
>QEPC01008985.1:892300-910519 GCA_003113815.1 Sphenodon punctatus
AAAACTGAAATGAAACTTAAAGCAATCTAATAATCCTACTCAACGCCTGCTGTTCAGGAACAGTGACTAGCTCAGAAGGTGTTGGGAAGGGGGGAGGCAGATAGTTTCATTTCTTGCAAGCCTCTCCACCCCTGGTGCCTGGAAGTCTGTTCCTCAGTGACTAGTACTACCCCTCCCTGTCACGTTTGACCTTACAGTGAACCTTTTTTTGCCACCCGAACTCATCCGAACGCGATCCGAACTGACCAAACTGTCTGGTCATTTCGCCATTCGGATTGAGTTCGCTTCAGTCAGTTCACGTTCAGAAGTTTGGTTTGGTTTGGTCATCCAAACAGGCCGAGTTCGGGCCGAACTCAGAACTTCCGAACCTCGTTCGCCCATCCCTACCAAACATTGGGACAGCACTGAGATGGCAGGACCTGGGTCGGTTGAAAAGGAGACGTAAAGCTGGGTGTCATCAGCATATTGGTGGCAATGCACACCAAACCCTCTCACGATCTCCCCCAATGGTCTACTGAGTACTGTTCATTTACTGCATTGCCGAGGGTACTGTTTTACTTATGGGTTTGTTGTTTCCGCATATCTGAGCCAATCACTGTGCAAATAGCCCACTCCTTAACCTCCACCCTGTGACCCTTAACCTCCACTCCAGTGCCTCCAATCAGAATTGTTGTTTTATGTCGCTCCCTTTTCTTTGACCAATCTGCAACTAGATTTCAGATTAGTAAAGGAATCTGTGTCCCAGCCAGTGAGTGACAAGGAAGTACAGGGGAAAATGGAGTGCAAGAAATGTGGTATTGCATCCGTATTACCTCTCGGGATTTGAAATGGACAGCAAAGCTGTAAATGGCAAAGCATTAAACAGGATCCCAGTAAGCAGAGAAAGTCAGTAAATCAAGAAACAAAATGTAGGTCAAGAGACAGTTCCGAGTACTGAGATCTTCTCAATTTGACCAAGACAGTAGCGGGAACCAGATTTTCAATGAGTTTTTCCTAGGGGTGGGAATATCAGTATCGGATTCATCTGATAATCCGATAATCACTGGTATTGGCATACCAGTTTTTTAACATTGAAAAAAATGGTCGCAATGTAAAAAAAAACTGGTAAGCCAATGTTAAAATAACGGTATGCCAGTACTGGTAAATCCGATACTGGTAAATCCGATATCCTGTATTCTCCCCAGTGTCCCATCCCTAGTGTTTCCATTTTGTTGAAATCTCATTTCAGCCCTAGCAATAACCGAAACCCAAAATAACTGAACCAAAACATCCAAAATGGGTATCCGGTGAAATACACATCAATAGCAGTTATCTACTTTGTCGGTTTCAGTTAGATAGTTCAGATTTTGATGGATTTATTTGTTTGCATGGATATTTCTTCCAGCTCTACTTGAAATCCAGGGGTAAATTTCTTTATAAAGAAATGGAGTCGACAGTGGTAGCTTAGAATGACTGGTGCTGCAATATGAAAGCACTCACAGAGACCTATAAAGCTGCTTTTAAAAAAGAGTTTGATTCAGAGTTTACAGAATCCAATGGGAGCCAGCCTACCCTCAGTTTCAATGGTCTTTTGATCAAGCCCAGAAGAACTAGAGTACGAAGAGGAGGTATGAAAAGTTTATTCTGTTCCTTCTCATGGGATACTTAAAACTCACTACAGTGAGATTTATTGTCACCAACTGACGGTGTGAAACTTGAATGAGGACTGAGGGAAACTTACGGGGCCAGCTGAAAGGGAAATAAAACTCAATATTGAGAGACTGAGGAAACCACCTTCTGGATTCTTAGAATCATAATGTGTGGAACGGGCTTCAAGAGTCATCTAGTCTAACATCCCCGCACTGAGGCATGATTAACCACACCTAAACTGCCTCAGCAGATGCATCTACTAACAGGAGAGGGAGGGAGGGAGCAAAGAGGTCTCTTCCAGTGGTGTGCCAAAGTCCCCCAAGTCCCCATAGCAGGAGTGTGGTGGGTTGCATGTGGGCTGTGCGCACATTGCCTTCAGTCAGAGAAGTTATTGCGCGCACTCCCACTGTGGGAACTGCTTGGCAAACCAGGAGAGGTCTCCTAGTTCCCCCCACTCAGAAAAGCCAAGCGGAAGGTACCGGTTGAGCTGAGCAGCAGCATCCAGTTGAGTCAGCCTGGGGAGTTCACAGGTAGACCATTGGGTCACATTTGGGTGGGTCAAGTCAGGCATTTCAGATTTGATGGGGTGCCCATTTTTTCAGATTCCTGGTTGCCCTTGTGCTGCCGGATTGGTGACCAATTACTGGGTGTTAATATACGTGACGCTGCCCGGTAGTGTCCGCTATGGCCCAACCTGGGCTTGAGCCTTACATGTGTGTCTGTTAGCAATCCAGCAATTGTGGACTTGGAAGTAACCAGGCCCACAGTCCGGACCCAAGTGCCACCCAGTTGGGCCTTAGTGGGCCATATCGGGCGAGTGTGTGTTTGCACTTCCATCAAAGCCCCTGCACAGGAATCACCATGGCCAGCCACCATAGCTGCACATTACTGGCAGTTATTGATGTCCATCATGATGGGGTGTGTGGTGCCAGCTGTACTGCGGGGGTGGGGCCAGCCAGAATTACATCTCTTCTGGCCCTTCCTCCTTGGCTTGGTCAATCAGTGGGAACATTTATTCTGTTCCCCAACCTGACTCACCTGGAGGTCACCCCTCTCCCTGGGACATGTAGCCAGTGTACTGGATGCACATTTATTAAAACCCATTTACTTGGACAGCCAATTACCTGAAATATTGGATATTACCATTACCAAGTTACTGATAGTTCATTTTACTGACCAATTTCAATTTACCGTTTCACTTTTTTCATGTGTTTCTGAATGATCCTGACCATTTTCTTATCAAGGCCGAAATGGGAAAACAGTATTTCAGAAAATCAAGTAATCGTCAGACTCTAATCAAGTACCAATTATAATTTGATTAATGGGTTGAATCAGGCACCATAATTCTAATGGGTATACCCATTTTTGCACGTACTCATCTTGCGTGCAGCAGAGTTGTGATGAGAAGTTTGGTCAGTCCAGCCTCTCTCTGCCTGGATATGGATATGGATTCATCTGCAGTCCGTTGTGACATGTTTTTTTGCGTATTCTGTGAATAAAATCACTCATATTGAACATGACTTTGACTCTGTCACTTTGGACACAGTGGCAGAACTAGTGGGGGTGGGGGGAAATGCTCTGTTTCGTCAGGCTTTGTGGGAGGAGTTTCAACTGGTGACACCTGCCGAGGTGGCGGATGTGCTGTAGTCTGTACAGGCCACAACTTGTGAACTAGATCCTTGACAATTCTGACTGGTAAGACCTATCAAGGAGACACTGGCGCTGTTGCTGGCGGGTGTGGTCAGTGCCTCCCTTTGGGAGGGGAGAGTGCTGGGTTGCCTCAAGGAGGCTGTGGTTCGGCTTCTCCTCAAGAAACCATCTCTTGACGTTGGCACCCTGGTGAGCTATGGGCCTGTCTCTAACCTTCCCTTTTTAGGGAAGGTTGTTGAACAGGTGGCGGCCCGTCAGTTGCAGGAACACTAGATTGTACTAGTTTTCTTGATCCTGCACAGTCTGGCTTTCTTCCAGACTATGGCACAGATTGTGGCTTTGACTGATGACCTCTGGAACTAGATAATGGTTGTATGACATTGCTAGTTCTATTAGATCTATCAGTGGCTTTTGACACCGCGAATCATGAAATGTTGGTGACACGCATGTGGGATTTGGCTGGGGTGGTTGGAACCATTTTACAGTGGTTCAGTTCTTACCTTACACATAGATCCCAGAGGTGGTACTCAAGGATTATACATTTTCCCTGGGACACCTCCTATATGGGGTGCCACTGGGTTACATTCTGTCCCCTCTCTTGTTCAATGTGTATATGAAACCGCTGGGGGAGGTGATCCACAGCTGGGGGGGGGGGGTCCACTGTCATCAGTACGTGGACGATACCAAATTGTATTTTTCTTTTTCAGAAGACCAAAGCCCTGCTGTCTCCTTGCTGTCCCGGTGTTTGGCAGCTGTGGGGGACTGGATGAGGCTGAGCCAGCTGAAGTTCAATCCTGATAAAACAGAGGGGGTGGTGTTTGGTGGGGCCAGTGATCTGGATGATGGGATATCCCCCATTATTGGGGCATTCACCCTCCTTTGGTTCCATCTTTGCGGAGTCTGGGGGTGCTCCTGGATCCGCAGCTACACCTGGATCTCCAGGTGTCGGCTGTGACCAGGGGCACCTTTCACCAATTATATCTGGTGAGATGGCTCCGCCCATATGTCTCAGACTCCAATCTCGCCACCATCATCCATGCATTCGTCACCTTGAGTTTAGATTATTGCAATGCACTCTACATGGGGCTGCCCAGGGTGACAGTTCGGAAACTGCAGCTGGTGTAGAATGAAGTGGCCTGGCTGCTTGCCGGTATTGGCCGTAGAGAACATTTTCAGCCAGTGCTTCATGTTCTGCACTGGCTGCCTATTGTCTTCTGGGCCAGATTCAAGGTGCTGGTTTTAACCTTTAAAGCCCTACACAGTCTGAGTCCTAGTTAACGGAGAGATTGCCTCACCCTGCAGGTCCCGGGGCAGCCCCTGCGATCATCTGGGAATACTCTCCTGGAGGTCCCATGGTATCGGCGGGTCCATACTGACAGGGGGGTGTTCTCAGTGGCAGCACCATTGCTATGGAATGCCCTCCCGGTGGAGGTTCGCCTCAGCCCAGATCACCTGGCTTTCAGACCTAACTGGAGAACCTGGCTCTTCCGCCATGCGTTTATGCAGGGGGGGGGGAGGGGGAATTGTGTTATGGTGAGCTAAGTGTTTGTCGCAGTACAGTGTTGTTTTAGTTTAAGATTTATATTTTTATGTTGTTGTTTTTTTTAAAAAAATCTATTGTATTTTATATTTGTATTTATTTTTATGTTGTGAGCCGGTCCAGGTTGCCAGAGGTGAGAGGAGCAGGATACCAAGTTTAAAGAAGCAAACAAACAAACAAACAAACAAACAAATAAATAATTCTAGCTCTGGATAACAGTGTTTAGAACAAAAGAAATTTTTTTTCAGATAACTTATTAATTCCTTCTTAGCAGAGACTAGGAGCGGCCACAATCTTAGACCAGATGAAGAAAGGGTTTAGTTTCTTGTTCCCCCTTTACTCTACAAACCTAAATTTCACAGTCTATCTAAACTTAATCCCGTGCTTCACTGCTTTGACAGATTGTAGCCAGCTTGCTTAGCACATTGTAGGAATCAAGCTTCTTGCTCCTGATGATGTAAGCGACATCCATGATGTAAGTCTCTCACAATCCTCAGTACATTTCTCAGTTTCTCCAGGGCAAAGAAAACCTGCTGTGTGCTCTGAACTGTAAACTGGCTGCCACTCACTGCAGCTACAATACACATCCTTCCAGTCAAAACAGATTATTGGTTCATTTGCCTAATCATTTCAAGAGTTAAGAAACGAACAATGCATTTTTTTTTTTAAAAAGAACAGAAAAATAAAAATGATAAAATAATTGTTAGCAATATTCTTGAGTTTCTCTCTGGAGATAATTTCAGAAATTAGGTTTTGTTTAAATAGGAAAGAAGCAAATTATCTGGCAATAGGATAATATGCTGTTTGGGTGCCATCTAGCTCATTGAATGAACAGACATTTTGTGATGCCAGCTTTCCACTTGCCTAAGGGTCTGTCAGATGGTCCTGATGCTTACGGGGTGTCTAGACAGCCTGGTAGCCCTGATGGCTATTTGTCTTTCATTCATGTCTCATTGGAAAAGAGTTGTTAATATTTGCTCATTGAAGTCTGAGGTCCTATGCAAAGCTATCACAAAATCTGCACATTGCCGGGTGCTAGGCTTGACTCCAGGAACAAAGTGATGTTTTCCACCTGGAAATATGGCTTGTGTTCAACAGGCTGTTCCATTACGTAATCCAGTCAAGTGAGTGCCAATCATTCTGGCAGCTAAGTGCCAATTACATTATTAAGCGGAGCATAAAAATGGCTCCCAAATAGATTCTTGCCGTCCAAGAGTCTGGCTGCACACACTTGGGTCTATCGCTTCTGCCTCCCTTTTTCTTTTCCTCAGCCCCTCCCCCCTCATCATCTTTTCTTCCTCACTTTCATGTTTCCTCTCTTCTTTCTTGGCTGTCTGTCTGTCCCACAGAGGAGTGGGGGAAGGCTTCCACTCATTGGGTGCACCTGTTTATCATCCCCCAGGTAACTATCTAAGGGCTTCGAGCTTCCAGGGGCGATGCCTTGGGTGAAGACCAAAGGGCTTCGGCTGTTTGGAGGCCGTTCAGTGGCCAGTTAGTGGCAGTGACTCATGGATGTTCTTCTGGAAAGCGGACACCCATCCCCCCAGAACACCCAGCCCCCTGACAAGCCGCTATCTGTCCGGCCCCAGGTAACATAGACCCCCTCCCTCTGTTGGTGGCACTCGGGGACAGACTTCCAGCCCAGTGCAGCCAAAAGCTGCTAGCACTCGGCCTGGGGAGAAGACACCCATCCCCCCAGGGCCCGATCTGTTGCCACTGCCGCCACTGCCAGGGGGGACTTCAGCATCCACACCAACCTCGGGGGGGCGGGGGGAAGGAGCATGAGTTCATGGTCACCATGGCAACCATGGGCCTGTCCCAAATGATCAGCGGCCCGACACATTGGGGAGACATACTCTCGATCTCATGTTTTGCACCGGGTTTGAGGTGGAGGGGGGCCATTATTGGGGGAGATATCACCTGTGCCCTTGTCATGGTCAGATCATTATCTCCTACAGACCTCTGTCTTAGCACATGTCTGCCCCTGGAAGGGTGCGGAGCCAATTAGAATGGTTCGCTCTCAGAGGCTAATGGAACCAGAATGGTTCCAGTTGGCTCTTGGGGAGGTACCCTCTGACCTTGACGACCGTCTCATCAATGACCATCGCACTATGGAACTCTCTGCTGACTGAGACCATTGATCGGACAGCTCCTAGACGTCCTCTGCCCAGGCGACAGCAGTGCAGACTACCGTGGTTTTCGGAGGAGCTGTGAGTGCTGAAGTGAGAAGGGTGGCGGTTGGAGCGATGGTGGTGTCGTTATCGTACTGAAGCGGACAGATTGTGGCATAGAGCCAGTTTACGAGCATATGCCGAGGTGATGAAGGCAGCGAAAAAAGCTTTTTTTCACTGCTCTCATAGCATCTGCAAAATCTCGCCCAGTGGGGCTTTTTCGGGTGGTACAGGGCCTGTTCAGTCCAGCCTCCCTCCACCCTGGAGTGGAGTCATCTATCGCATGCTGTGATAGGTTTGTGAATTATTTTGTAGATAAAATCACTCGTATTCACCATGATTTCGATGCTGCACTTATTACACTAGGAGAACCTGAGGTTATTGAAGTCACACCTTGTCCAGTTTTATGGGATCTATTACAGTCGGTGACACCTGCTGATGTGGTCGGGAGCCAGCCACCTCTTGTGAATTAGATTTGGGTCCGTCTTGGCTAATTAAATCTTGCATGGAGACAATGGGGCCATTGCTGGGAGGTGGGGGGTGGTCAATGCCTCCATTAGGGAGGGCAGAGTGCCAGGCTGCGTCAAGGAGGCGGTGGTTCAGCCTCTGCTCAAGAAACCATCGTTTGACATTGACTCCCTTGTCAGCTATCGACCTGTCTCTAACCTTCCCTTTTCAGGGAAGGTTTTTGAGCGGGTGGTTGCTCAGCAGTTGCAGGGTCACCTTGACCACGTCAGTTTTCTTGATCCTTCTCAGTCGAGATTACTTCCGGGTTATGGCACAGAGACTGTGCTTGTAGCCTTGGTGGATGATCTGTGCTGGGAGAGGGACTGGGGTCGTACGACCCTGTTGGTTCTATTAGATCTGTCAGCTGCTTTTGATACAGTTGATCACAAGATGTTGGTGGCATGCCTGCAGAACTGTGCAGGGGTGAGTGGGATTGTTCTTGAATGGTTCCGCTCACTCCTGACCGGGACAACCCAGCGAGTGGTACTTGGGGAGTGTTTTTCATCATACTGAGACCTCACTTGTGGTGTCCTGCAAGGTTCAGGGTTCTTCCCCCTCCTGTTCAATGTATATATGCAGCCTCTCAGCAAGGGGATCAGGAGGTTTGGTGTACAGTGCCACCAATATGCTGATGACACCCAGCTATACCCCTCTTTTTCAACAGACCCAGACCCCGCAGTCTCCATGCTTACTTGGTGTCTGATGGCTGTGGGGGATTGGATGAGGGCTAATCAACTGAAGCTGAATCCCGACAAGATGGAGGTGATGCTGGTGGGTAAGGCAATGGAGTTAACAGCCCCCATCATTGATGGGGTCCGTCCTCCATTGGTTCCCCAGGTGTGGAGTCTGGGAGTACTCCTCGATGCGCAGCTCTGCCTGGATGCTCAGGTGGAGGCTGTGGCGAGGGGTGCCTTTCGCCAACTACATCTGGTCAGTTGTCTTAGGCCGTATGATCATCCATGCTTTTATCACCTCAAGACAAGAATATGGTAACGCACTCTATGTGGGGCTACTCATGGTGACGGCCTGGAAGCTGCAGCTGGCGCAGAATGCAGCAACCTGTCTTTTGGTGGGACTGGGCCGCCTGGAGCACATTACACCAGTGCTCTGTTCTCTGCATTGGCTGCTGATAGTCTTCTGAGCCCGATACAAGGTGCTGGTTTTAACCTATAAAGCCCTAAACAGTCTGGGCCCTGTCTATCTGCGGGACCACCTCACCCCCCAGGTACTGGACTGGTCCCTGCGGTCATCGGGGGATGCCCTTCTTGTGCTCCCCTGAGTTTTCCAGGGGGCCACATGTGGGAGGGCGTTCTCGGTGGCCACACCGAGACTGTGGAACTCCCTTCCGGTGGGGATGCATCTGGCCCTGGACATTCCCTCCTTTCGAAAAAGTTGTAAAATCTGGCTGTTCCATCAGGTGTTTGGTGGGGGAGATGGGTAGAGGGTGGGGGAGGAGAGGTATGGGGGGAGTGCTATGTTTTTATAATGTTATGGTTTTATAATTGTTTTTATGTTGTTGTAAGCCGCCCCGAGCTGCCTGTCGTAGAAGGGGCGGGATATTCAGTCTTTTAATAAATAAAATAAATAAATTTCTTTTACTAAAGTTCAGACTTTCTGATGGCCCATATTGGCTATGGGCACTGGCAGGAGGTGCAGTTGCATTCACCTAGATCCAGCCTGGCCCCATCCCTTCTGAATGTCATGGTACCAAGGTTCTTTGAGAAAGGGGCATGGTCTTGTCAGAAAGAGGTGAGGGTGCAGTGGCTCTCCTGCCCCCTACCCTCCCTCCCCCTGAATGTAATTCTGCTGGCGCCCTTACCCATAGGTTCCAAATTCCATTCTGAAAACCCTATCGATCTTTGGATACTAGTGAAGTCCAACAAATTCAGTCTGTTCCTTGGGACCATTTTTTCACTGCTGGAGAGAGACAGACTGCTAAAGTGTTTTTCAGCTGAGTATATTCCCCACCAAGTGAACATTTATTTCAATTGGGTTTTTGGGTCACATGATATCATTGAGAACAGCTGTTCTTTGCTAAATGTCTTCTCACTCAACCATATTCTCTCAGAGCCCATGAAGGTGCTTCCACTGGGTGGGTAAAGACAAGAGTTGTCTTAGTTATTACTTTGTTATTTCTTTGTTATTATCAGGCCATGGCACTAGCGCGTGCCTTTAAATAAATCGAATATCTTTGTTATTATCCATCAGGTTTGGAGGACCGACCATGTTTTCATTATCCACTCTCATGGAGGGAATGATATGGCCATTATTTTATGTAGGAAGTAAATGCCAAGTAAATATTCAGAACATAATAGGGACGAATAGAACGGAGTTCAGAAATTTGGTTCGGTTCAGTTTGGTTTGAAATTTGAGTTGGGAAATTTGGTTCGGTTCGGTTTGAAATTTGAGTTCGGTTCGGAAGTTTGGTTCGGTTGACCGAACAGACCAAGTTCGGTCTGAACTCCGAACTTTCGAACCGCGTTTGCCCATCCCTAGAACATAATGGTCCCCAGTCCTTTCTATTCCATTTAAGCACCTGTACTGCATTATCTCTTCGCGTTCTAGCAGAGCTGGTGTTAGACATGGTCTTGTGGTTCCTGAGGACACTGGTTCCACTCTTTCCTGTCTGGGAGGGCCCAGTGAGTAGTCCTGGGGGACCATTCTTCATCCCCCCAGAACTTCACATGTGCAGTTCTGCAAGGTTGTATTCTGTCCCATCTCTTGCTCAACGTATATATGCAGCCTTTGGGGGAGGTTGTGAGAGGATTTGCTGTTCAGTGTCATCAATGTGCTGATGACACCCAACTCTACCTTTCTTTTTCATCTGACACAGACCCTTCAGACTCTGTGTTTATTACTTGGTGTCTGGTAGCTGTGGAGGACTGGATAAGGGCAAGCCATCTAAAGTTGAATCCTGACAAGATGGAGGTGATGATAGTGGGAGGGGTGGGGAAGTTGGTGACGCCCATCATTGATGGGGTTCAAATTTACCTGTCCCCCCAGGTTCAGAGTCTGGGGTTGCTCCTCGACTCCCGGCTTCACCTGGATGCTCAGGTGATGGCGGTGGCATGGAATGCCTTTTGTCAATTATGTCTGATACATCAGCTTTGGCCATATATCTCAGACTTCGACTTGGCCGCTGTCATCTATGCCTTTGTCACCTCAGGACTAGACTATTGCAACACACTCTATGTGGGGCTACCTTTGGTGATGGTTCGGAAACTTCAGCTGGTGCAAAATGCAGGGGCCCATCTCCTTATGGGGACGGAGTGACGGGAGCATATAACACTGGTGCTGCGTTCTTTCCACTGGCTACCTTTAGTCTTCCGGGACTGATTCAAGGTGTTGGTATTGACCTATAAAGTCCTACATGGTCTGGGCCTCATATACCTGCAAAACCAATTAATTCCCCAGGTCCTGGATTGGCCCCTGTGGTCTGCTGGGGGTTCCCTCCTTGAAGTCCCACAAGTATCCCGGGTGGCAACTATGGATAGGGCATTCTTGGTGATTGCTCCTAGGCTGTGGAACTCCCTCCCCATGGAGATCCGTTTGTCCCTGGATTTCCTCTCCTTCCGCTGACACTGTAAGACCTGGCTGTTCTGCTGGGCCTTTGGCAGGAGAGACGGATAGTGGGAGATGGGTTGGGTTAGCTGGGTTTTTTTTCTTCTTTGTCAGTTCTAGTTTTATTGTCTGTTTGTATTTTATGATCTGTTTTATGATAATTGTTATTATATTTATATTTATGTATTTTATATTTATATTTTATATCTTGTTAGCCACCCCGAGCTGCCTGTGGCAGGATAGGTTGCGAGGTATTAAATGTAAATAAATAAATAAAAAATAGTGGTCCAGGCATAGCACCAGGTTTTTAATTTTTGTGAGTCCTGGACAATAGACCTTCAGTGCCTTCCACTCCCCCCTTCCACCTCACTCTGTAGTGAGCAGGACTAGGAAAGGATCTGGGCTCAGTCTAAACTGGGGCAGACCAATATTTTAAAAATGAAACCGTCTCTTTATGATCCGTGCAGGGAGAATGAAATGTGTCCAGGAACAGACATAAGGAAGAAGGGTCAGGAGGCATTAAGGGTGTGCAATTATGTTTTGTTATTTTAATTACTAAAATGAACAAAGCCTCATTTGTTTTCTTAATTAAAATAGGAAACAGATGACAAAGGTAACGAAAACAGAAGAAAACGGGGAGGGGGGGGCGCCCATTTTTGTTATTAAAAACCAAAAACTTTGCATGCACAAAATGGTCCTGAGGGCCATTCTGCGCATTCACACCCTTTCCCAAAATTGGCACCGGCAACATCAGCACCATTTGGAAAAGAGCAGCCAGTCTGCAAATACACAGTGGCCATTTAGCGCATGAGCAGACTGGCTGCCCTTGGTGCCAACACTACCGGCCCCATTTTGGAAAATGGCTGCGCATGCACAGAATGGCCTGGTGCCCATTTTTCACATGCACAGTGATTTTTGAAAAAAAATATTTTTAATAAAATAAAACAAAAATAAAAAATAAAAAACCAATAATGGCAGGGGTTGTTTACAAAGAAACCAACGAAGGGTTTTTTTGTAAACAAAAACAAAAATGAAAATGAACAGTGTCCCTATGGGGGCATGGCTATCTCCCGAGTTCAGCACTCTGAGCTAAGGAAATTATAGTAGCAGCAACAGAAGCGTGAGCGAGGAAAAACAGAGTGACGAGAAAAAGAGCAGGAAAATAGTGGTGAGAGGGCAAATATGTCAGTCTGAACCTGACATGCGGTGGCAGAGTTGAGCCACAACATGGCGCATGAGCCGAGATGTACCTTTAATAGCGTCACAAGATGGCGCCTGCTCTGAAGAGAGCTACTTAAAATGGTTGCTGCTTGCGGCATAAAAAGAAGAGCGTGCAGGAAGCTGGAGGCAGTCTGCTCTGGACTACAGAGGAGAACGCATCTCCTGAAGAGGCTGCCTGGAAGGTTCCTGACCTGGATGCCTGGAGAGAGGTGGTCTGGACCTGGAAGTGTGAATCCTGTTAGCTAGCCATTGGACTGTGTTTGGTTAGGCTGAGCTGGATGTAAGTTTATAGATATATTGTGGATTGACCAGAGGCTTGGTGCCTGGCCTATGGACTGTTTATTGAATAAACTCCGTTTATATGACGCCTCTGGAATGACATGCTACTTTGGGCCTGATCCTGCATACACTTACCCCACGGTAAAGTGGGGGCCTGCTACACATGCACTGGAGCTTTTAATATTTAGTGAATTTAGCATGTTAATCTTTTTTTATCAGACAAATGTGTGTGCGCATATGAACACAGTAAGGACACCGACAGGAGAAAGCACTTGTCTAAAATGGGGAGGGATCTAGCTATTTAAGGCCCTTTTTACATGTGATGGACCCACTCATGCATTGCACACGCTAATCTACTGGCTGTGCATGCGTGTGTGCTGCCCGTGTGACCGCCACAGTGGGTGTGCAGGCATGCCAGCATGCTCCCGCGACCCACCCATCTCCACCCACCTCCACCCATCACCCACACACAAAGCAACCGGCAAAATGGCAGGTTTGCCTGTCTGCACCCTCCCCCCACCCATTGCCCCTGCAGTAGCGCTCCACCCGCCACACAACAATCCCACCCCACATTTTTAAAAGGCCTAATTGATAGAGCATGGGTGGATAATCATTTCTTCGCTGCCTGCCTCCTTCCCTCCCAGGGTGCTTTGGAAATTAGTACAAGCCAATGGAAGGGTGGGTCCCCATCTCCACTTCCTCTCCCCTTAGCATGCTTCTTTTGCGTTTAAGGGTTAGGTCTGGATCCACAGGCCAGATACTGGAATTAGAAAGGGTGCCACGTAAAAATCAGCTGTGGGCCTTAGTTTGTCTATAGCTGGCGGTTTCCCACTTCTGTATTAAAGAAAAGGGAACTCATAATCAGTAAGGTGACGTATAAATAAATATAGTACTGACATAAAAGCAAGTATTCCCTTCCTGTCAGGAAATAACTACCTTTTGCGAGTCCTTGCAATCGTTCGTCAGTATTTCCCCCACAGGTAGGGATGGGCGAACGCAGTTCGGAAGTTCGGAGTTCAGCCCTAACTCGGTCTGTTCGGTCGACCGAACCGAACTTCCAAACCGAACTCAAATTTCAAACCGAACCAAACCGAATTTCCAAACTCCGTTTTGTTCGCCCATCCCTAGTGGCAACACACACCAAAAAAGCCTGGTTTTGAATGGCCGAATTTGGTTTGGAAGTTCGGAATTCGACAGAACTTGGTCTGTTCGGTCGATCGAAACGAACTTCTGAACCAAACTCAAATTTTAAACCGAACCGAACTGAATTTCCGAACTCAAATTTGAAACCAAACCAAACCAAATATTTGAATTCCATTCTGTTCGCCCACCCCTACCCACAGGTCAGCAATTTTGTGCTACCACCATTGTGAGATTGGCACCAGCAATTGCCCATCGTTTCTGTCACTTTTTGGCACTTTCCAGGATTTTTTGGGACTGTCTGAGACTCTGGGGGACTTTTCGGAATTCTCCAGGTTTTTTGGGGACTTTTCAAAACTGTCCTTTTGCACCAGCTTCTGGAACTTTTGTGTCAATTTCAAGCACATTTCTGTCACTTAGCTGATATATATGAAGCAGGGAGGGATGGGGAACCTTTTCTGTCCTGGGGGCCATATTGAAAATTAGTACAAGCTCCGAGGGCCACTAAGGGTGTCTTTAGACATAATGCTGTTCAGTGTTCTATAACACAGTGTCCTACCGTTACAATATTTAGACATACCATCAACACAGTGTTCACCCCATACACTGGAAATGAATAACTGCCAGGTCTTGACAGTTTAATCAGTGTTAGGGGTGAACACTGTGTTGATGGTATGTCTAAACGCTGTAACGGTAGGACACTGTGTTACAGAACACTGCAGTGAACAGCGTTATGTCTAAAGACACCCATAGAGGTTGAGGGTGGGGGTGCTTAACAGGTGTATTCAAGAAAAGGAGGGCCCAGATCATGGATCTGTGCTGTGGATCTGTCCTCTACCCTTGTGTGCAGGCTCTCCTCTCTGCTCCATTATCCTAAGCTCAGTTTTTCAGTGTTTGGGGGTAGAGACTGGATCCAGGAGCCAGATCCAGGCACTGGAAAGAGGCCACATGGTCCCGCCATGATTACGGATTGCTCCGGGCCTTGGCGGGAGCCATTACTTTGGCCAAGACTTGGCCCAGTCATCAAACAAATGTTATGTCAGCCGGGTTGGGGAGAGGGTGGGGAGAAGCATGGATGTGCATCCGTATGGTCCTGCCCCCGTGCTACATGGAGTGGCCCATCCCCCAGGCTGACAGTTGGCCATGACAGCCAATGACAGTTGCGATGGGCCCCGGGCCCCGCTGCCACCCTGGACTGTGGTAAGTAAAGTGGACTTTCACACGTGAAAGCCCACTTTACTCTGGGTCCAGCGGCCAGATACCGACCATGGTGGTGACTAGCCCAGGCTGTGAAATGCGGATTTTCCTGTGTCACAACCCGGACTAGCCCTCAACACAGTCAGGAGCCAGACCAGACAAAACATCTGGTGGTCACGTTTCAACATCATGGCAGCACCAGATTTAACCTGCACTAAAGCAGGTTAAACCATGCCACCGTCACGTCTGAAAACACCCGTAGTTGGAAGCAACTCAGTTCATGTTGTGTTCAAGAAGCAAAAAATAGTCAGTTACTTTCCTTGTTGTTCAGATGAAGGTGTGTTTTCGAAGGAAACAGCATTCACTGTGACTGCTCATTTCAGGCCTACGTATAAACCGTGAGTTTGAATATACGTGAAACTTTTGACTTGCTTTGGTCCCTCCTTCAGATTAGGGTTGCATAGGAGGGAACATTTTCTTCCTTTTCATTTCATTCATGGTTGATTTTTTTTCTGTTTAATTTTTCATTTTGTTTTTATTCCATTTATGTTTAACATTTCATTTTCCATTCATTTCGATGGGCTAGGGCATTCCCCATGCATTTCAATGGGCGTTCACTTGCATGGCTTCGATTTGCCAAAATAGCGATTTTAAGTTGGCTCTATAACACCTTCCCATCCCCAAACTGTGGCTGTGAACTCGTAAGTGTCCCATTCATTAGGTGCCTCCCTCTGTGGGCATGGTGCCTGAGCTCTCTCTCACTGAAGCAGGCAGCAGCAGCAATGTGCAGACATTCTCATCAGTGGTTCTAATGCTTAAGTGACCCCCATCCATTAGACAAGTGACTAGCGGGAATAAGAGACAGAAAATGCAGCAGACAGCAGGTGGGCAGCAGAGCAAGAGGCTCTGGAGTGCAAAATGAGTGGGTTTGGGGGCTATATATGTCTGATTTTGAAATGGAGGAGGAATAGAATCTGAAGCTAGCAGAAGTTAAAGCAGCTGCAGCACAGCCTATGGCTTTCAAAATGGATACTTACATACGTGATGGTCTCGCCGTCATCCTGCCCAGGGGTGGGAAAGGCTCCCCTCCCCCCCCACCTAACCAGAGCAGCTCTGGTAGCAGGAACAGACATCCCTGTGGCCTGCCTTTGAGGGAGAGGGGTGCAGGGAGCGCTGTGAAGGTGGCTGGCTCCTCCCCCACGCTGCGGGCAGTTTCCTGCCCCCCACCATGACAGGGAGTAGGGTTGTAGTGGTATACCGCTGCGGCAGCTGTTACCGATGGAAACCCCTATTCCGCGCATCGCAGCCTGGTTCGGCAGAGACAGCTTTTCGACAGCTGCAGCTTGCTGCAAATGGTCCCACGGCATTGCGACTGGTCAACGGAAGCGGAACTTTTGCAGATTTCATTAAGAAGTGGCACCAACTCCCCTTTCCATCAATCACGGTATCTTTGTGGTTATCTGATCATTGTATCATGTTTCCGCCGTCCGGAATAGAAGGTATCGCGTCACCCGGCGGCATGATCAACCCTCGGACCCTGTTGATGACACCCACATGCCCAATTTCATTGGCTAGGACTTTCCCAGAAAGACATGTCCCGCCTTCACCATTAAGTATAAATAGGTCTGTTTGTAGCTTTCTTCTCCCTCTTGATCCCCAATTGCAGTGAGAGTGAGTGACTGTTGAAGCCACGCCGCCAGTGTCTGTGTTTGTTAACACACTCTGATCTTCCGCACTCCGCGACAAAGCACCACATCACGACTCAAGGAGAGAAAGTCCTACCCCTTCCTAATTCATAGCATACCATCGAGTTTGGATAAGATAAAGAAGATTTTGTGTAAGTGCTTGAACTTTTCTGCTAATTCTTCTAAACTGTGCTTTATTTAACTGCTAATTTAGTGCTAAAGCAACTAAAGTAATTCTGCTACAGCTACACTTTACATTTTCCATTATCCTTTTTTTAAATAACTGTGCACATACGTTGTTTGCTGCTAGCCTTTTAATGTTTATGTATATGTTTATCGCTCAGTTTGGGCTTAATATTGTTTGTGTTTGATATTGTGCTTGATATTGTTTTATTGTTCATTTTGTTCATGATAATGGCTGTTGGTTGGATGGATGGTGGGATCATTGTTTTATTTGTGAAAACCGTGCTGTTGGGTTGATGATAACTGTGGCTGTCCCAATTCTTTTGTTGTGAACGGTGGGCAAATGACGACCGCAGCTATTGCCTCCCCTCTGCCCCGTGCTCTCCCATGACTGACTCCCCTAGCAGCCCCCCCCTGCCTATTTCCGTGTGTGCTTCAGGGAGCCATGGCTGCCAATAACAGGCATCCATGGTTGGCTGTCATGGCGACCGCTGACATTGGGCCAGGACAGGGCTATGAACAGATGTATCCACTCACTTCTACCCACTCTGGCCCAGCTGGCTGACTACCAGGCCTGGACAGTGGGTCTGTTTGTTCTGGGACCACATTTCCGGCCTGGCCACTACCCCCACTCGGGTCTGTATCGAGCCCACATGTCACTACCATGACACTGGCCTAACAGGGCCAAAGCGGACCCTACTGGGCCACAATCATGTTGGTAAACACCCAGTTCCACCCCTACCCCCAGTGCTCCTGGTTGGCTATGCCAAGTTCTAGCAGTACCAAGCGAAGCCTATAACAGGAATTCTCTGTGTGCATCAAGTGTTGTGTAATGTACATAAGAAAATAAGTAGTGCCGTACTGGGTCAGACCAATGGTCCATCAAACCTAGCATCCTGTCTCTGACAGTGGCCAATCTCTGTCTCTTGGGAGAAGTACCCAACAGGTTACAATGGGCAATCCATTCCCCGGAACAGTAATAGGCTACATCTCCCAAACCTACTTGGCTAATAGCCATTAATGGACCTATCCTCCAAGAAATTTTCCAATTCCATTTTAAAACTAGCTACACTGATCACTTTCTCTGGCAGTAAATTCCACAAGTTAATAGTGCGCTGAGTGAAAAAATACTTTCTCTTATTGGTTTTAAATCTGCTGCCAGTTAATTTCATGGAGTGTCCCCTTGTTCTAGTACTGTTAGAGAGGCAGGGGTGGCTGGTGGGTTTTGAGGTTGGAGGGGCAGTAAGGCTGGCCGGCGGGCAACGGTGGGCAGAGCCAGGGCAACGGTGGGCGGCATAACCCAGCAGCAAGGAGTTCCAAGGGTTAATGTTGGATGGACATTACATTACTTAATCAAGCAATTTCAGTTAGGTTAGGCAGGTTATAATCACCTCCTCTGCCAGGTTTAAAAGCAGGCAGACAACCTTAAACCTCACTTACAAGCAGTTTTAGCAAA
>QEPC01008985.1:911760-952785 GCA_003113815.1 Sphenodon punctatus
GTATATGTTTATCGCTCAGTTTGGGCTTAATATTGTTTGTGTTTGATATTGTGCTTGATATTGTTTTATTGTTCATTTTGTTCATGATAATGGCTGTTGGTTGGATGGATGGTGGGATCATTGTTTTATTTGTGAAAACCGTGCTGTTGGGTTGATGATAACTGTGGCTGTCCCAATTCTTTTGTTGTGAACGGTGGGCAAATGACGACCGCAGCTATTGCCTCCCCTCTGCCCCGTGCTCTCCCATGACTGACTCCCCTAGCAGCCCCCCCCTGCCTATTTCCGTGTGTGCTTCAGGGAGCCATGGCTGCCAATAACAGGCATCCATGGTTGGCTGTCATGGCGACCGCTGACATTGGGCCAGGACAGGGCTATGAACAGATGTATCCACTCACTTCTACCCACTCTGGCCCAGCTGGCTGACTACCAGGCCTGGACAGTGGGTCTGTTTGTTCTGGGACCACATTTCCGGCCTGGCCACTACCCCCACTCGGGTCTGTATCGAGCCCACATGTCACTACCATGACACTGGCCTAACAGGGCCAAAGCGGACCCTACTGGGCCACAATCATGTTGGTAAACACCCAGTTCCACCCCTACCCCCAGTGCTCCTGGTTGGCTATGCCAAGTTCTAGCAGTACCAAGCGAAGCCTATAACAGGAATTCTCTGTGTGCATCAAGTGTTGTGTAATGTACATAAGAAAATAAGTAGTGCCGTACTGGGTCAGACCAATGGTCCATCAAACCTAGCATCCTGTCTCTGACAGTGGCCAATCTCTGTCTCTTGGGAGAAGTACCCAACAGGTTACAATGGGCAATCCATTCCCCGGAACAGTAATAGGCTACATCTCCCAAACCTACTTGGCTAATAGCCATTAATGGACCTATCCTCCAAGAAATTTTCCAATTCCATTTTAAAACTAGCTACACTGATCACTTTCTCTGGCAGTAAATTCCACAAGTTAATAGTGCGCTGAGTGAAAAAATACTTTCTCTTATTGGTTTTAAATCTGCTGCCAGTTAATTTCATGGAGTGTCCCCTTGTTCTAGTACTGTTAGAGAGGCAGGGGTGGCTGGTGGGTTTTGAGGTTGGAGGGGCAGTAAGGCTGGCCGGCGGGCAACGGTGGGCAGAGCCAGGGCAACGGTGGGCGGCATAACCCAGCAGCAAGGAGTTCCAAGGGTTAATGTTGGATGGACATTACATTACTTAATCAAGCAATTTCAGCTAGGTTAGGCAGGTTATAATCACCTTCTCTGCCAGGTTTAAAAGCAGGAGGACAACCTTAAATCTCACTTACAAGCGTTTTAGCAAAGACACACACACACGCAGCAGAGGTTAAGAATACTGCTTCAGAAAGAACAGATTTGCTGCATGTGTGTTGGAGGGACCCCAATCCCTGCTTCAGAAGTCCCTTCTGAAGCAGTATTCTTGCCCTCTGCTGTGTGGGTGTGTGTGGGTGTGTGTGTGGGTGGATGGGTGGGTTGGGGGGGGGGGATTTCAAGGCTCATGAATCACCAGACTCACAGTTACATCTCAGGATTTAAAAAAACATCCCATTTCCAGCGTTGTGACCACACCTAAAGATCTCCAGACTCACAGTTACATCTCAGGATTTAAAAAGCATCCCATTTCCAGCATTATGACCACACCTAAAGATCTCCAGATTCACAGTTATATCTCAGGATTTTAAAAAAAACATTCAATTTCCAGCATTGTGAACACACCTAAAGATCGCCAGACTCACAGTTACGTCTCAGGATTTCAAAAGCATCCCATTTCCAGCATTGTGAACACACCTAAAGATCGCCAGACTCACTGTTACATCTTAGGATCTCAAAAACATTCCATTTCCAGCATTGTGAACACACCTAAATATCTCCAGAGTCACAGTTACATCACAGAATCTCAAAACCATCCCATTTCCAGCATTGTGAACACACCAAAAGATTGCCAGACTCACAGTTACACTCTCAGGGGTGCGGGAACCCTTGGGGGGATGGAAGCAGGGTGGGGGGACCCTCAGGGGTGGGGGGACCCTTGGGGGTGGGAGCAGGCTGGAAGCAGGGTGGGGGACCCTCGGGTGTTGGGGCGACCCACAGGGGTGGGAGCGGGGTGGTTTGGATGGCTGAGTAGCTCAGCCTTTTTGTCCCTTCCGGGACCCACTTTCAGAACGGCTCTGAGAGTGGGTCCTGGAAAAGAGACAGATCACTGACAGCAGCAGCAGCCTCTGAAGCAGAAGTCAGAGGCTGCTGCTGCTCTCAGAAACGGCACCGCATTTTTATTTAAAACAAAATAAATAGAGGAGTGGCAGGGCCCCCCACAGCGCTAGGGGGGCAGTGCCCCAAATATCCTGGGGGGGGAGCCGCCCCTGTAGAGAGGGTAAATAACCGCTCCTTATTTACATGTTCCACACCACTCATGATTTTATAACCTTCTATCACATCCTGTCTGTCATCTCTTCTCCAAGCTGAAGAACCCCAGCCTATCAAGCTTCTCTACACACAGGAGCCGTTCCATTCCCTTGATCATTTTTGGTCCTTTTTACATGGGCCGCAGCACGGGGGTTGGTGGTGGTCGGTGTGCAGTGCAGTCTGTGTGCGGTGTGTTGGGGGAGTGTGTAGACAGGCACACACCAACCTCCACCCATCTACACGCATGACGCAACCTCCATTTTTCCGGTTGCTCCATGTGTGGGCGGATGGGTGGAGGTGGGTGTGCATGCATGTGCTCAGGAGCGCACATGTATGTACAGCCACCCCCCACCCACCTACCACAGCATGTACACGAGACACACCAACCCATGAACACCCAAATTTCTATAAAAACTGGGCCCTTGTTGCCCTTCTCTGTAACTTTTCTAGTTCTATTATGCTTTAGAGCTCCCAATTGGCCAGCAGAGATGCCAGTCATGCTCTCTATACCCCCTCCCCCCCTCCTGGGCTTGAATTGATTTATTTAATATTTATTTATATCAAAATTTTACTACCCCGCCCCTCCTGCCACAGGCAGCTCGGGGCAGCTTATAATTCTTAAACAAAATTAAAACATTAAAACAACAGTTAGAACAACTAAAAGGAGGTAAAGAAAATAACCCCATACTCCAAAAAGCCTCCACCCTCTCACCCATCTCCCCCGCCAAATGCCTGGTGGAACAGCCAGGTCTTACAACTTCTCTAAAAAGAGGGGAGATCCAGGAAGTTCCACAGCCATGGTGCAGCCACAGAGAATGCCCTTTTCTGCGTGGCCCCCCAGAAGATTCGGGGGACACTGAGCAGGGCACCCCCAGATGACCACATGGGCTGATCCAGCACCTGGGGGGTGAGGAGGTCCCGCAGATAGGTAGGGCCTAGGCCGTTTAGGGGTTTATAGGCCAAGACCAACACCTTGAATCGGGCACACCAATGGAGGACAGACCCCGCCAATAATGGGGGTCACCATCTCCATCGCCTTACCCACTAACATCAGCTCCCTCTTGTCGGGATTTAGCCTTAGTCAGTTAGCCCTCATCCAATCCCCCACAGCCGTCAGACACCGAGTAAGTACTGAGACTTCAGGGCCTGGGTCTATTGAAAAAGAGAGATACAGCTGGGTGTCATCAGTGTATTGATGGCACTGCACGCCGAACCTCCTGATCACATCACTGAGTGGCTGCATGTATGCGTTGAACAGGAGAGGGGACAAACCAGAACCCTGAGGGACTCCACATGAGAGGTCTTGGTATGATGAAAAAATCTCCCCAAGAACCACTCGCTGAGTTCTACCGGTCAGGAAGGAGTGGAACCATTTAAGAACAGTCCCACCCACCGCTGCACTGTCCTGAAGTCACGTCACCAACATCTCATGATCAACAGTATCAAATGCAGCTAAAAGATCTAATAGAATCAACAGGGTCAAATGACCCTGGTCCATCTCCCAGTGCAGATCATCCACCAAAGCCACAAGTGCAGTCTTGGTGACATATCACAGATGAAATCCTGACTGAAAAGCATCCAGAAAACCGTTGCAGTCAAGATGCCCCTGCAGCTGCTGATCCACTGTCCGTTCAATAACCTTCCCTAAAAAGGGAAAGTTAGAGACAGGTTGGTAACTGGTAAGGGAGTTAACATCAAGCAATGGTTCCTTGAGCAAAGGCCGAACCACTGCCTCTTTGAGACAGCCCACCGGCACTCTGCCCTCCCATAGGGAGGCACTGACCATCCCAGCCAGCAATGGTCCCATTGTCTCCAGGCAAGATTTAATCAGCCAGGAAGGGCAGGGATCTAATTCACAAGATGTGGCCCTGACAGCCCCAAGAACATCAACCGTATTGGCGGGCGTCACCAACTGACACTGCTCCCATAAAACCGGACAGGACGGGGCTTCCATAACCTCCAGTTCTCCATATGTATTAATTGCCGCATCGAAGTCATGGTGGATCTGAGCGATTTTATCCACAAAATAATCCACAGACATGTCACAGCAAGCAGTAGATGACTCCACTCCAAGGTGGAGGGAGGCTGGACTGACCAGCCCCCGCACCACCCAGAAAAGCTCCGCTAGACAGGATTTAGTGGATGCTATGAGGGCAGCAAAAAAACCCTTTTTGTTTCCCACATAGCTATGGCATAGGCTCATAAACTGGCTCTATGAAGAAATCTGTCAGTTTCAGCATGCGAACGACGCCACCATCGCTCCAACCGCCACCCTTCATGTCTCAGCACCCACGGCTCCTTGGAGTACCAAGGAGGCCTCCAGAGCTGTCACCTCGGCAGTGGATGCATAGGAGCCGTCCAATCAATGGCCTCAATCAGCAAGGTAGTCCATAACTTGACGAGCTCATCGATAGAACAGTCATCAAGGTCAGAGGGTAACTCACCCAGCGCATTCTGGAACCGATCTGGTTCCATCAACCTCCGGGGGCAAACCATCTGAATCAGTTCTGCACCTTTCCGTGGGCAGACATGTGCCAAGAGCCAGGCCTGCAGGAGGTAGTGGTCTGTCCATAACAAGGGCACAGCTGATAACTCCCCCACTAACGGAACACCCACCTCAAGGCCAGTGCAAAACACAAGGTCTAAGATATGTCCCCCCTGATGTGTCAGGCCGATAACCATCTGGGACAGGTCCATGATTACCATGGCGGCCATGAACTCATGCTCCGCTCCCACAAGGTCAGCGTCTGCGTGTGTGTTGAAGTCGCCCAAGACTACTGACTTTGGGGACTGCAACACCATCCACGACACCACCTCTGCCAAAGCATGTAGGGAGGCTGCTGCACAGGTAGGTGCATGGTATACGAAAAGCACTCCCAAACTGTCACCCATCAAATTGAACACAAGGTGAAGACCCTCAGTACCTGATATGGATTGCACCAGGTACCTCCTCACAGTCCAACCCTCCTTATAAATCATGGCTATACCTCACCACCCCCATCCCTCCGAACGCGGCTGATGCTGCACAGAATACCCGGCCAGAACAAGGTCAGTCAGAATAGGTCCTGACTCATTGTCCAGCCAGGTTTCTGTGATACATACGAGATCGGCGGCACAGTCCAGGATTACCTCCTGGACAGTTGTTGCCTTATTCACCACCAATCTCACATTTAACAACATCAACACAGGGGCCTCTGTCTGGGGGGTAGTGAGCAGGACACATAACAAACACCTGTCCCATCTCACTGATCTCACTTCCCCCCAATTGGAACCATATCTCCCCTGGTCTGTCACAACCCCAATGGCTGCATCCTTCCCCCTGGCTGCACCCTCCCCAGCACTCCCCAGACTGCCCCACCCTGGGAGATTCTCCCCACCCCCTCCCTAACCCAATTCCTCCCCATCCCTCCCTCTCTAAACACCCTCCCCCCAAAATAATAAAATATACTACGAACAACCCCCAATACCCTCTACCCTCCCTCCACATACACACCACAAAAGTAAACCCCACTAATCCTCACACCAATCTCCCACCCCCTTTAAAATTTCCAGTTCTTTCTTGCACAGGCCCCTCAGACCCCACTAAGGGCCACATCTAAGGGCCCTTTGGCATTGTCCTTAGGTACACACCTGTGGTATGTGCCTGCAGCAGAGCCGGCAGGCACAGCTCTTTAGCCCTGTCAGGCTGGAAACCCTGCCCCAAAGCAGCTGGGAGAAGCACCTTTTGTCCTGCCCTCCTCTCTCTCTGCCACCAGGAGGGGGGGAAAAAGTCAAATCAGGGCCAAGGTGCCCCAGCACTCCCGGCACGGCTCAGGTGGGGCAGCTGTTCTCAGGGCAAGCCTAACCGACTCCCAACCTCCAATCTCCTGGACAGCTGAGGGATATGTTGTTTGTTTTGCCTGATAGTCTCACTGCAGGAACTGTCAAACAAAACATAAAGAAAATTTCTAAATGAAATGGTGTTGGTTTTTATTCTATATTTTCTGTTTACCTTAAATGAAATTATGAAAGTTAGTTTGAGTTAAACAGAAAACATAAACAAAATGCACACCCCTCCTTCAGATATTTTCTTTCCGAGGTAGAAGGGATAAGGGACACAGAAGCATGGCATAGAGCAAACACACACTGTGGATTTTGTGTTCAGGAATATTATTTGCATTTTATTTATTTATTTAAAATATTTTTAACCTGCCCATCCTGCCACAGGCAGCTCTGGGCAGCATACAACATCAAAAAAACATGAACACAACTATAAAATGCACAACAAAGTGAGGGATAAAAATATCCCTAACCCCATTCCCCCCACCCTACCCACACACACCCCCAAAGCCAGACGGAACAGCCATGTCTTGCAAAAGCATCAAAAATGAGGGGAGATCCGGGGCCAAATGGACCTCCAAAGGCAGAGAGTTCCACAGCCGAGGAGCGGCCACTGAGACGGCCCTCCCCATTGTGGTCCCCCAGCAGACTCAGGGGACCTCCAGAAGAGCACCCCCTGATTACCACAGGGGCTAATCCAGAGCCCAGGGGGTGAGGCAGTCCCGCAAATAGGTTGGGCCAAGGCCATTTAGGGCTTTATAGGTAAGCAGCAGCACCTTGAATCGGGCCCGGAAGACTATAGGTAGCCAGTGCAGAAACAGATGAACTGGTGTAATATGTTCCTGGCAGCCCAATCTCACCAGGAGACAGGCCGCCACATTCTGCACCAGCTGCAGTCTCCATACTGTCACCAAAGGTAGCCCCACATAGAGCGCATTACCGTAGTCCAGCCTAGAGGTGATGAAGGCACGAATGACGGTGGCCAGGTCAGAGTCTGAAACATACGGCCGCAGTCAATGCACCAGGTGTAATTGGCAGAATGCAATCCTTGCCACATGAGCATCCAAGCACAGTTGTGAGTCAAGGAGCACGCTCAGATTCTGCACCTGGGGGACCAGCAGAGGGCAGACCCCATCAACGATGGGGGCTGTTACCCCCACCTCCTTACCCACCAACATCAACTCTGTCTTGTTGGGATTCAGCCTCACTCGGTTTACCCTCATCCAATCCCCCACAGCTGCAAGGCACCCATTGAGCACTGAGACTGCCGGGTCTGGGTCTGATGGAAAGGAGAAGTAAAGCTGGGTGCCATCAGCATAATGATGACACCACATGCCAAACCTCCTGATCACCTCGCCAATCGGTTGCATATACACGTTGAACAGGAGAGGGGACAAAACCAAACCCTGTGGGATTCCACACAAGAGGTCTCAGTGTGAATAATCACCGAGTACCACTCGCTGAGTTCTTCCAGCCAGGAAGGAGAGGAACCAGTCAAGGACTGTACCGCCCACCCCTGCACGGTCCCGCAGGTGCATCACCAACATCTCATGATCAACGGTATGAAACACCACTGACAAATCTAATAGAATCAACAGGGCCGAATGACCCTGATCTAATTCTTGCCAAAGATCATCAACCAATGCCACAAGCTCAGTCTCGGTGCCATACCCTTGCCGAAACCCCAACTGTGAGGGATCAAGAAAACCAACATGATCCAGAGGCTCCTGGAATGCCGGGCCACCACCCGCTCAATAACATTCCCTAAAAAGGGAAGGTTAGAGACCGGCCGATAACTGGCTGGGGAGTCAATGTCAAGCAATGGTTTCTTGAGCAGGGGCTGCATCACCGCCTCTTTAAGGCAGCCCGGCAGCCTGCCCTCCCTAAGGGAGGCATTGACCACCCCCACCAGCAATGGCCCTATCATCTCCTGGCAGGCCTTAACCAGTCATGACAGGCACGGGTCCGGTTCACAACAGGTAGCCCTTACAGTCCCCAAAACATCCCACACATCAGCAGGGGTCACCAATTGAAACTGATCCCATAAACAAAGACCAGGTGGGGACTCCATAACCTCCAATTGCCCTACTGCAGAAAACACAGAATCAAAACCATGGTGAATCCAAGCAATTTTATCCACAAATTAATCTGCAAGCAAGTCACAGTGGGCACTAGATGACTCTATTCCAAGGTGGAGGGAGACTTGACTGATCAGCCCCCACACCACCCAGAACAGCTCCGCTGGATGGGATTTAGCGGATGCTATAAGGGCAGCAAAGAACTCTTTCTTTGCTGTACGCATAGCAATAAACTCGCTCTATGCTTTAACCTGTCAGCTTCAGTGCGTGAACGATGCCTCCATCACTCCAGCCGCCTTCCCTTCTGCTTCAAAATCCGCAGCCCCTCCGAAAACCAGGGAGGCCTGCGTGTCAGCCGCCGCAGCCGCTGCCAGGCGCGGCGGCCCCCCCCCCCTCGGAGACCAGGACACCCGCCCCCCTTACCCGAAGTTTCAGCCCGCCGCCTCCATTCTTGACGTCCCCAGCCGGGGGCCCCAATGGCGGCGAAAGCACTAGGGAAAGCCCCAGTCCCGTGAGGGACGCTGAAGAGCCCCGCCCCCCGTTGCGGCGCTCCGCGCGCCTCCAGGCACGCACGGGGGGCGGAGCCAACACTACAAAAGCCGGCACTGTCAGAGTCACAGTGCCGGTGAACAGAGCTGCAGGCCCTGGAGAGACTGGCCCCCTGAGCTAAGTGCAAGAGTGTTTATCTGCCTGTGCCTAGAGTCTTGTGTGTTGTTCCCTTAACCTGCTCCCCTCCCCCTGTGTATATCTGTGTGTGTCTCTGTCTGTCCTAGAATAGCTGCGTGTGAGTGAGTCCCTTACCCCCTGACCTAGAGTGCAAGGAGAGTGGTCGGGAGCCTGCGGGCTCACCCGGTTGGGTTTCCCCTCCCTTCTATCCTGGGTCCATCTTTCCCTTCCTTGGATACGAGAGTGAGTCCCGTGAACCCTGCCTGTGAACCCGGGACCCCCTCCCCTGTGGCCCTGGCACGTTCCTCACGTACCCCCCTCATCCTTACCTGGTCGAGTGTAAGTCGAGAGCCTGCGAACCCCTCCTTACCCCCCAGCTCTGCGCCCTATGATGATAGGGGTCGATGTTCAGAGTGCGTAAGCACACGAACAGACCCAAATACTATCCTGACGGGCTTCCTTTCTACCGCACCTCGTAAGCAGAGCCTCCCCGTGTGCACGTGGCGTGAGTGGGTGGCGCTTCTCCCTTCTAGACCCCCTCCCACTGACACTGCGGTGCTGTTACCTGGGAAGCAGACATCTCGGAGATATCCGATCAATGACCTCTGACAGCAAGATGTTCCACAGCTCAACAAGGTCATTGATGGGACAGTCGTCCAGATCAGAGAGTATATCCCCCAAAGCTTCCTGGAACCGTTCCTATTCCATCTGTCTACGGGGGTGAATCATTCAAATAGGTTCCACGTTCCTCTGGAGGCAAACGTGTGCCAGGAGAAGGGCCTGCAGGAGGTAATGGTCTGTCCATGACAATGGCACAGCTAACATCTTCCCCACTAACGGACCCCCCCACCTCAAGGTCGGTGCAAAACACAAGGTCTAAGGTATGTTCCCCCTGGTGTGTCGGGATGCTGACCCTCTGGGACAGGCCCATGGTTGCCATGGCGTCCATGAACTCACGCTCCGCACCCCCGAGATCAGCATCGGAGTGAATGTTGAAGTCCCCCAAGACTATCGTCCTTGGGGACCGCAGCACCACTCCTGACACCAGATCTGCTAAAGCATGCAGGGAGGCTGCTGTACAGGTGGTCGCACGGTATACTAGTAGCACTCCCAAACTGTCCCCTGCCACATCAAACACAAGATGACGACCCTCAACCCCCATTATGGATTGCACCGTATACCTCCGTACAGCCCAACCCTCCCTAAAAATGATAGCTACACCGCCTCCTCGTCCCTCTGAAAGTGGTTGATGCTGCATGGAATAACCGGACGGAACAAGGTCAGCCAAGATAGGCCCCAACTCCATGTCTAGCCAGGTCTCCGTGATGCACATGAGGTTGGCTGCATGGTCCAGGATCAATTCCTGGACCGTTATTGCTTTATTCACTACCGACCTTGCATTCACCAGCATCAAAATATGGTCAGGGGCCGTCTGATCCAGAACTACCTGCCCCATTGCTAGAGGGGCGGTATGGGGAACAGATATTAAACACCTGTCTCACTGCCCAGCTCGAACATACCCCCCATATGGACCATACCTCCCATGCCCCATCATGACCCCTATGGCTGTTTCCCCCACACACACCTAGCCCCAGCCCCGGCTCCCCTTGCTGTTCCATCCCCCCGGAGGGGAGGATTCCTTCCCACCCACCCATTCATTCCCAAATTGAACCCTCCCCCCAATCCAGTTCCCATCTATATCCCCCATCCCCACACCACTTCACTATAAAATACAAAATAAAGAAAACCCCCACCCCCTCACCAAGCACCTCCCACACTCCCCCTTGTTTAAAACAAATAACCCCCAATACAAACCGTCCCCACAATTCGCTGCCGACAAACAGCACCCCACACCCCAGCCCACCAAGGGCCACACCCAAGGGCCTTTTGGTGTGGCCCTTAGTGGCGACAGGCAGGCCGCTAAAACCCCTGCTGGGTCTAGCACCCCACCCCCAGAAGTCACAGGGGCAATGGAAGTCCCACCTCCTCTCCCTCTGCCACCGGGAGGGGGGGGATGAGTCCCTGAAGTCTCGCTCCCGGCCCTGACAACGGGCAAGCAGGGGCCGCAACAGTGATGGGGGGGGAGGAGGAGCCCCCCCGGTCATAGCCATCCCAATATCTGAATAATATCTGGAACTGAAATGGATATTTCACATATTCTCTTACTTGGTTGCCCATTTGCTTGATTATTCATTTATTCAGTAGTTCAGTTATTTCAGCTACTGTGCATGTGTGAGGGAACCCATAGAACTGAAGTAACTGAATAACCAAATAATTGATCTACCGAACAACCGCATAACTGAACAAAAATATCTTCATGATGACATGGGGACCGCGTTGATTGATATTGGGCTGTATCCGCAGAGATTATCTGTGGCTATGGATTGGTGTCTGGAGAACTAACACAGATTTTTTGCTGTGTCAGATCTCTGGACACTGATTTAGATCATCCTTAAGTGAGCACAGCGCCACCCTGTGGCCACTGATATGCATAAAATGACGCTGGGATCAGTTAGAGGCTGATCTGGCTCTCCAGTGGAATGGTATGGATTGTGTCTCAGCAGACCCAGGTCAGAACAGGAGGTTCTGGTGGATGTAATCCATTGCCAACCTTGGTTTCAGCTCTAGGTGGATACCATTCAAAGCAGGTGAAGATGACAAATAAGATATTTGTTTAATTTCTCGCATGGAGCCACAGCACAGCAGGGTTGGCAGAAAAGGGAGACTTCGTCTAAGGAGACGGCACTGGCAGGCTTTATATATATATTGCCTATTTCTCCTATGCCCTAGCTACACCAGATTCATGAGTGGGCACTGTGCCATCCTGACAGGTGGGCTTAAGAGTAGGTAGCCAAAAGATCACATATGTGCATAAAAGACGTTTGTCGAAAGCAGATGCTCTCAGCCAGGAATAAAAAGAGTCCCGAGCTCCCACACATCATTAGTACGGCGTCAGCTCTACCCCAGCTTCCACAGGGCAAATAAAAAGCGGCGTTTCAGCAGCAGCGGCAGATTTCTTTATCAACTCCCAATTGTCTTTCCTCCATGGAATGGCCAAAATGGAGCTTCCAGGGCTTCTGTCACATTTCGTGACAGTCTAGTGCGTGTGGATCCTGCTCTCTAGCCTTCGACATGGCTATGAATGCAGATTAATATGATATTAATGCAATGAAATTAAGAAAAAAGCTGATGTTATTGTTTGAGACAGACATTATTTCCCCACAGAAGAGTAAATCAATTGCAATTATTGCACTTTCTGTGAGAATTTGCACATTTCACTCTGGGTCAAGCCTATTAACTAAATGAGGGACTACTATATTTTACTTAGATTGAACAAAAGGGCAGAAGCAGTGACAGGTACAACATGTAACTAATCAAGCTGTGTGCTTAACACATCAAGAGTTAATGAGGGACAAACTAAAGCTAAATGATCTCTCTGGTCTTTTGAAAAAAAATAAAAAATAAAATCCGTCACTGAAACAACAGTTATCCAAATACTCTTTCCGAGCTATTTATTTCTCTCAGTGAAAGGTCTTTGACACATTCTCACAATGACCCTCGCACCTGTAACGTTATACACAAGAGAAACAAAGGCCTGAAGGGAAAGGGCACGGTTTCCTTTCCTTAATTACTTCATGTAAAACAAAAGCTGCACGCTGGATTGTTTGGAAGGGAAAAAATAATTCAAAATACCGTTGAATTCTCTTTGGGTAAGTACATTTCCCCTCCTTGACTTTTTGAATGTAAGTTAATAAAGCTCCCACAGGGAAGTGTGTACATAGGCGTGTCTCATTGCTTATGAATGGACATCGGCAGGAATGGGTCCTATTATAGAAACCAAAGAGCTACTTCTTGTATTGTGTTGGGCACTTACTTAGAGCTTTGATGGTTGTGTTCATTGAAATCACTGGAAGACTGTCTTTAACTTGAATGGGCTTCAAACCAAACCAAACCCAGTTGGAGTTGGACTACAGCATTGGAACTAAAGGTGAAACAAACCATGGATTTCATATCCATGGATGTTATTCCTTTTACAGAAAGCTATCCGAAAAATATCCATAACCAAAATAGATATTCACAGAGGGTAAAACCTTTAAGTCACATTTTCAAAAGCAGCCCAGGCATTTAGAAGTGTATTGAACGTCAATAGTCTTCTTGACAGTGGCATATGTGAAAAAGGTCATGGGATTGTGGTTGGACACAAACTGAACACGAGTCAGCAATGTGACGCAGCTGCCAAAAAGGGTGAATGCAATTTCTGACTGTATTAACAGAAGCGCTGTGGCTTATCCGATGCTCCACAGGTCCCGCATGTGGCTGTGCCCATCCGCATGGAAGCCACATGCACCTCCATTGTGGGCACACGTTGTCATGTGGAAACCACGTGCATGCACATGCAGGTGGGGGTACACGCAGGATCTGCAGGCCATGGGATCACCCACATTGTCTCCAAGTCACCGGAAGTAAGAACTCCACTCCATGCAGTACAGCTCACACATCACCTGGAGTGTTATACGTCCAGTTTGGGCACCTCATTTTAAAAAGGACATTGGCAAACTGGAGCAGGTTCAGAGGAGGGCAACAAAAAATGGTAATAAAGGGTCTGGAAAGGAAGTCTTGTGAAAAACGGTTGAAAGAACTGGGTATGTTTAGTCAGAGTGACAAAACAAAGATGGAGGGGAGAGAAGACATGATAGCAGCCTTAAAATATCTAAAGTGCTACCACCAAGAATTAAGGCAGGGACCTGTTCTTCATTGCTGCAGAGGGCATGACTAGAAATAATAGGCTCAAATGATAGGAAGGTAGATTTTTGTTAGATATCAGGAAATACCTCCTAACAGTAAGAGCTGTTCAGCACTGGAACAAGTTGCCTAAGGATGTTGTAGGCTGTCTGTCACTGAAAGGGTTTTTTTTTTTTTTTAAAGAGGCTAGACATCCATCTCTGAGGGATGTTGCAGCTGTAGTCATCCTGCATTCGAGCAGGGGGTTGGACTAGATGACCTTTGAGGTCGCCTCCACCTCTGACATTCCACAATTATAAGACTTGAACTACTTATGAATGTGTGGACATGAGCTGTGAAAGCATGGGGGGCAGGAGGTGGGAAACCTCAGTCCCAGGAGCTAAATATGTCTCATGACTAGTTTTTATTTGGCCACTTTCCAGTTCCTGGATCTGGCCTCTTGAACCAGTTCCTACCCTCAAGCACTGAAACACTTCGCTCAGGGTAAGAAAGCAGAGATAAGGCCATGCACACAAGGACTGGGGATGGAGCCATGGCACAGATCCATTTGGACCCTCCTCTTCCATAGTACAGCCCTTAAGCAATCCCACCCCAACTCTTTGAGCTTGTACTATCCCAAAGCATTTAGCCTAGCCACTCTAGACAATTTCACCTCTCGATGGTGCCTGGTCAAATGCCAAATTACTTTGTAAAGTGCCATGTACACTGCTGGCGCTATATAAATGTTTGTTAATAATAATAATAATAATACCACAAAGTGTGGGCCCAAAGACTGCAATCGACAAACCATCTATTCCAGAGTAGCCCCATTGAAGGCTACTGTTCCAGAGTAAGTGGTTTATCAGCTGTGGCCTACACGTCTAAATGAAGCTTTAAGAGTCATAGATACTATAACTTTTTTTTTCTGAGTTGATGTTTTGAAGGGTGGGACTCTGGGCAAAATTTTGGTTTCAGTTACTTTCAGTTTCGGTTCTCATGCATTTCAGTTCTCGTATCAGTATCGGTTGTATTGGATCTTTTGCGCTGATTTTTGTATCGGATTTTTAACACTGCGGTTTTCCCATTGAAGTCAATGGGGACAAACTACAATGTTAAAAATCTGATACAAAAATTAACACAAAAGATTCAATACAAGCGCTACAAAAAAAGAACTGAAATTTTGGATTAATCCGAAATGGCCATTATCGGGTACTTTCGGTTCTTTCTGAAACCAAAAGTCCTATCCCTAGTGCTCTATGCTACTTGCAGAAACCAGAGCATGCACATCAAAAAGAGTTAACAAAGTCAGGCACAAAAATGACATTTGTATTTGATTCCTGGAAACTGACAGTGTTGCCCCCTCCTCCCACTGCCAAATGCTTTCTCTCTCGTGGTGCTATAGGTGGGCTTCATTTCAGTGAGAGAAAGGAGAAACCTTGGCATCGTTATTCCAGATTTTCCTCTTTCCATTATGGTTTATACTGCATGCACCGTAGTGATTGCTTTTAGTCCATCAAGAGGTTAAAAGCTTATCAGCTTGACAATAAGTTTATTAGAAAATTGAAGGGGGGGGGGTAGGGGGGAACCAACTAACCTCAGACTCCATCATTCTCTGCCTTCTTGTCAAACGCCCTGCAGTTTAGACTTGATTTGCATGATTTACTGTGCATATGTTTTCTCTCTGTTTCCAGGCCCAGAATTATCTTTGATTGAGGCTGTTTTCCACTGCTGGTGCTTGCAGATTGTCTTTGTCCTTTCCAACCTGCATAATATCATTTGCAGAATCCAAATCACTGCCTGCTTTGTCTCTAATCTTCTCTTGCTTTTACCCATCAATAGCCAAGCTGGGCTGTTTGGTTGTGAGGACATATTGTAGGATGGGATTGATAAGTACTTCAAACAGCACAGATTGCACACTCATACACACACCACCAAACACTTCCTTTATTCACAGTGACAGCCCATCCAGACCTTCTTTCGCTGCCCAGATGCCCAGTCCTCCCAATTTCAAGCCCCTCTGCCTCTTGGTGTTTCTTTCAGGACTCTTTGCCTCTCTAAAGTCAGGGCCAGTCTTTAGAGCCTGTTGAAGCCTATGGCCAGGCGTTTCTCTCCAGTTATCAGGAGTCTTGAATGTGAAGAGCAATCCCAGCTTGCCTTTATTGCAAAACCATAATACAATTTCAAGGTGAGAGTCTTCAAATGAGGTCTATGTTATTGTTACTATTAATTATAATTATTACTCCAGCAATGAGCCTGGCCCTGTGACTGAACATTCATTCATTAGAGGCAGGTCCCTACCTCAAGGGGGCTTATAGTTTAAGATGGGCAAGGGAGAGGGTGGGGAATATAGGGAGAGACAGAGGGCGCTTTCCCACTATACTTACCGCACACACTTTGTAGGGATGGGTGAACGCGGTTCGGAAGTTTAGAATTCGGCCAAACTCGATCTGTTCAGTCGTCCGAACCAAACTGAATTTCTGAACTCGAATTTCAAACTGAACCGAACCAAATATCTGAACTCCGTTCTGCTCGCCCATCCCTAGTGGCAACAAACACAAAAAAAAACCTGGTTTTGAATGGCTGAACTTGGTTCGGAAGTTCGGAATTCGACCAAACTCAGTCTGTTCGGTCAACCGAACCGAACTTCCAAACCGAACTCAAATTTTAAACCGAATCGAACCGAACCGAATTTCCGACTCGAATTTTAAACAGAACCAAACCGAACCAAATTTACAAACTCCGTTCTGTTCGCCCATCCCTAACACTTGGTCTCCAGGAAAGAATCTGGAAGGTCAAGCATGTGCACAGTTGGTAAACATGGGAGCACTCCCCTGCGCACTTTTGCCAGCGATCCTGCAGAGGATTGCAGAGCTGCATTTTGCTACCTGCAATCCTCTGCAGGCTTGCGGGCAAAAATGTGCGGGGGGAGCACTCCCACATATACAAACCCTGCGCATGCTTTGCCTTCCAGATTCTTTCCCGGAGGCAAATCGTGTGAGGTAAGTATCATGGGAAAGCACCCTGAGATACATTTGTGAAGTTGAGAGGTTGCAGGGGGACACATTTGGCTTAATTACGGGGGAGAGGGGGACCATGAATGAAGGACAATAGCAAGAGCGTCAGTAAGCATCCTGTGGGAATGAGGAGCTAGGGAAAGCCTGATGAAAGAAAGAGGAGGGTTTTTAGGAGGGAGTTGAATTTTAAGACTGAGGAGGGAGGGAGTAGATAGTAGATGTTCTTCTGGCATGTGGTGGAACTCCAGACATAAGAGACAGCACAGGAGAAGAGGCAAAGATGAGTTGGGGAGCAGGGGACTCTGGGATAGGGCTGAATTTCTCTCTCTCTCTCTCTCTCTCTCTCTCCTCTCCTTTTCTGCAGCCACCAACTCTATGTGGGGGAAGGTGGGGAGGACAAAAACAGAACTGCGCATGCACAAAATGGCCACCAGGCCTAGCCCTTTTCCAAAATGGCGCTGGCAGCATCAAAAGGAATAGAACTGTGCCTCCCCTTTCACTCATTTGGGGCTGTGGTTATTTATGCCCATCTATAAGCTGCCAGCCACATCTGAACAAGGACCTCAGAGAACTAAAGATTTGAGTCTCACTAATTTAAACTAAAGAGCCTGGTTCTGTAACTAGCTGTAGTGCTGAAACAAATATCTGCAGCCAGCAGTGTCACCACCATTTTGGGAGAGGGCTGCACATGCATGTACAGTTATGTTTTTTCTTATTAAGTGAGATCCTCGTGAGATTCTTGCCCCTTCAGCTCTGAGACGGGTGAGGGTGGACAGAGCAGATTTCTAAGTAGCCTGCTTTTCAAAGAAGCAGAGTATAGGTTTATCAAACCAGGGGACATGCACATACAAGCACCCACCCCGACTTTGAGAAGTAGGGGAAGGGGTGCTCCATGATTTCCCCATAATTCCTACTAAAATGAGAGGGAGAATTCAGCCAATGATCTCTGTCTTGCAGCTGTGGGTTATGTTCACCACAGTTCGATATAGGAGGTTTTAAATAAATGTCAGTCCTGTTCCTTCTGACTGTTTTTCCTATAACCCCTCTCCATTGTCTTACAAAGTAACATCCTGCTCTGGAAAGTAAGGAGCTAGGGGCTGCTCCCTCGTTTCCTAAATAAGCTAAGAAAGAGGTTACATAAGGACACTGTGAGGAATAAAATTCAGAACTCGTCACATGCTTGTCCCACCTTAGCTACCCAGCCACACAGCTATTGCTGCCATAGCATTCTAACAAACAGCTATTTTAATGTCCTGGATAATATGCAAAGTCCTCCTCTCTAGTGGGTGGCAGGGTCAAGAACTGAACTCAGTCTTGCTGTGTCCCATTCCAATGCTGTACGCACAAGACCATCACTCCATACACTGAATGGCAGCTGTACTGCCATAATATTTGGGGTGTGCAGAAGGCACATCATTTGTTTTTATTTTTGTTTCCAAAAACCTGTTCATTTTTGAGGGTTTTCATAAAGGACTCCACTGCTGGCACTATTTTGGAAAATGGTGTGTATAGAACAGCCCCGAAAGAAAGACAAAATAGACTGGTATGTAGTTTAACATACAATCCTTATATTCAAAAAGTGAAGCACATTATATTAAAGCATTGGCACTTAATAATTTATATTCCTTCTTGTGGTGATCCTCCTATTTTTACGTTTAAGTGAGGAAGGAATTTAAAAGACTTGCTAGTTCATAGTGATACCTATTCCTCACAGTGTCCTTATGTAACCTTTTTTGTAGCTTATTTATGAAATGAGGGAGCATCCCCTAGTTCATTACTTTCTGTGGGATCTTACATGTGTCGCTTCGTCTTTTGTGCCCCCATTTTTAATCTGAAAAATGGCAGTAAAAATATTTGGTGCAATCCTGCCAATGGTTTACACTGGCAGCAGGCACACATTACCACTAGCTGGCAAGAACTCAGGTGCACAGGTGCCCCGCAGATGCAGCAAGCCACGTGGGGCAAAGGCATGCCCCTTCTAATGCAACCCCCTGAGCCTACACAGCCTGCAGCCCAGAGGATGGAGCAGAAGTCTTGCCCGCTCCATCTCTTGAGCTGCAGAGTGTGTGGGCTTGGGGTGTGTGTGTCTCTCATTGGAGGAGGTGTACCTTTGGCCCGCATAGCTTGCTGTACCCGTGGGGCACCTGTGTGCGTGAGCTCGCGCATTCATTGCCTCCGGCGCAAGTAGGAGCCAGCATAAGCGGCTCTTAGGATTGCACCCATGATGCTTTGTGCAGATTCCCACTAGAGCTGAAATGTGGAACTCCAAAAAATGTGTAAACCCATCAAATTTATGTTACCCAAAATGAAAATGGTGATTGGGTAGTAACAGAATAGCCGTTTATTTTAATTTTATTTTATTGTTGTTGTTCTGATTTATCAGTCATTTTGATTATATCTTTTAGGAAATATTACTATTGCACATACACAGTTCCTGAAAAATCTTGACCAAATATCTGAACTGAAAACCCGGAAACAGATTGCCTGTAAAAACCACATAGTCAATTACTCATTTCACTCGGTGATATTTTGGGGTACTCAAAGGACTACCCAAAAATGTGAATAATAAACCCAATGCATTTCAGCTCCATTTTTCATCCATTGAGGTTACTAAAAATAAGTGAAGGTTGCTGAATCAGGCCACATTCACATCTGCGGCGGAGAGACCAGCAAGAGAAGATGCGGCAGCAGGGAGGAGCCGGAGAGCAGAAGAGCCGGTGCAAATGGGGATGTGCTTCAGCTTCCCGTGCGCATGTCAGGGCAGGATTTTGTGCCCTGATGTGCATGGGAAGCCGCAGCACATCCCCATTCGCAGCAGAGGGAAGTCGCACCACATCCCCGTTTGCACTGAAGGGAAGCCGTGGTACATTCCCGTTCGCACCGAAGGGAAGCCGCGGCACATCCCCATTCGCAGCAGAGGGAAGTAGCGACACATCCCCGTTCGCACTGAAGGGAAGCCGTGGTACATCCCCGTTCACACCGAAGGGAAGCCACGGCACATCCCCATTCGCAGCAGAGGGAAGTTGCACCACATCCCCGTTCGCACTGAAGGGAAGCCGTGGTACATCCCCGTTCACACCGAAGGGAAGCCACGGCACATCCCCATTCGCAGCAGAGGGAAGTTGCACCACATCCCCGTTTGCACTGAAGGGAAGCCGCGGCACATCCCCATTCGCAGCAGAGGGAAGCCGCAACACATCCCCGTTCGCACTGAAGGGAAGCTGCGGCACATCCCCGTTCGCACCGGAGGGAAGCTGCGGCACATCCCCATTCGCACCGGAGGGAAGCCACAGCACATCCCATTTGCACCGGAGGGAAGCCACAGCACATCCCATTTGCATTGGCTCTTCTTCTCCACTCCAGTTCCTCCCCGCTACCGCATCTTCCCTTGCGGGTTTCTCTGCCGCAGATATGAATACGACCTCAGACTCTGGAATTGTACAATGAGTCATAGCAGTGACTCTTCTAATTAGGTTTTAATTTCTGTAAGAAGATGTAAACCTGATGTAAACCTGATGTAATCTACTATGGGTTTTACTGAGTTATATTACCTAGAAGTTATTAGTACTGCTATGTTAGGTGTATTACATACATGCTTATAGTATTCCCAATGTGGAAAGAGAAGCTAGATATGATTCAGGTTTTTACATTAAATCATGGTATCCCAACTTAGGTTTAGATTTTGTTTTAAGTTCACTTATATTTCTTTATATTACTATAATTTGGCAAACTCCACGTGTGTTTAAAAGGTTAGCTAATCTCTTGCAAGTATCAGTCCCCTCTACTTAATTAGCATACCAGCTCCCAAAAATTTCTTTCCAAAGTCTGGGTTTAATTATGAATGACAGGCACAGGAATACATATGTTGGCTTTGATGTATGATTGACAAGGTGCTCTGCTAATTACAAAGGGAAAGATGTAAGCCACCAAGAATAATAACCTTTGAACTTTCACCTCCAGCGGTGCTCAAGTAAATGAGTGCACTTATCTTTCCTGCCCAATGTAACCAGATACATATACAAACTTTGCTTTGCCAGCTTTGTCCAGCATTGAGTCTTCTTGATGGCTCAAAAAACAGCCGATATGAGATCACATTGATTAAAATTAATAGGGTGTGAGAGGCAGCTACGTATTTTATGTCAGCTTTAAAAGATTAAAGATTGGGAGATAGTGATACTGTATACAAATCAAATTTTATTAGTGCTTCCAGGAAAAAAATCCCCAGTTAGCCTTTTAACAGCAGTTTTAAGACACCAGTTTCTTGGGCTTTGCTTAATTAAAAGAATGCAGACAAAGTAGTATAAAGCAGCTGTATCTGGAGAGGGTAGTTAATCCCTGGTGGGAAGGACTTTTATAAAGACACATATCCCTGATGCACGTATAGTTAAATATTCTAATGTCAATGTAGTTCACTTGGGCTCCATACGTGATAGTGGCAGTGATTCATTTGTAAATACCTGCTCCAGAAGTCCCACCTCAGAGTGTGTATGTTATTTTTGTTGTTACAATAACGATAATGAAAATTGTCATTTATGTTATTGTTATTGCAATAACAAAAATGACAAATAATAATAATGAAAATAGAAACTAAAACAACTTTTTGTTTTTGAAATAAAGGGGAAAACCCAAAAAATGTATTTCTGGCTATAAGCTTTTTGTTTCTTATTCCATTCTGATGAAACTTGGGAAAATTGTACTGCCAATGGAGGGCACTATTTGTACCAATGTTCAAAATGATTAGATAAAAGAAACTGATTTTAGAAGCAATTGAATGTTGTGATTTTAAGAAAAGTCCCATACACATTCATGGCTACTTCTTCTCTATCTTCCATACAATTTGCATAAAACCTGTGAATAATATATCCCTCCATAAGCTTAACAATTCACCCAATTTACACAAGGATTGGATAAATGGTCCTGATGGTATAAGACATTAACTTGGAAATACATTTCCATAGCGTCACCAAAATCAGGAGACATAGGGTGATTTCAGAAGTGACGTGGTGAATGTCCACCACAGTCAACCTCAGTCAAATGCAAGGGGGAATGAAAGTGCCTTGCATGTCTGTTTGCTCGCATCCAGATGTTCACCACAGTCAAACGCGGCCTGGGGTGAAGGTAACCACGCTTCATGAGGTCGGGGTGGGAGGAGGTCCAGAAGTGTGGTGAATGGTCACCACGTCAGGGGTGAATGAAAAGTAACTTCTGAACGGAAACCCGCAGCCACGATGGAAGGAATTGGCCCCAGCCGTGGTGCATTCTGGGGCTTGAACTGCGGTCCACGTCTCCACTGCATGTCTGTTGTGTTCCACCGGCCCATGTTCTCTCTGATTGCCCCCGGGTGGCGGACACGATCCTGTCACTTCTGTTGGGGCCGCACGTGTCACCACAGCCCACAGTGAATCCATTCACACTAGGGTGGGCTTCACTTTGGTGAATTGGAATGCGTCACTTCTGAAATCAACCATAGTTTACACATCCAGGCTGACCAATTATCATCACAATCACATCCTGCAGCACTGTGATGGAGGACACAAGAGAATCTCTATTGGCTCTTTTCTAAACAGATGCTTCAGACTTCACAGTAACAAGTGGGGGAGAGATGTTGGGATGGTCACAGCACAGAATGAGGATATTTGGTTCACATTTCTGCTGGCCAACTGGCATCACAAACCAATCTTATACCACAGTGACATGTAAGAGAATCCCTGGCATAGGCTCCTTCTCTGCATATGCTGTGTAGGCATATAAAATTGGGACCCTTTATCACATCTTTCTGATTTTTTTCAGATTATTGCATTGTGAAATTGAGAGATACATCTCTCAAAAATTTCATGTACACTGGTTGGACTACAAAGATGTTACAGTCAGACATACATTTATGAGTTAATTGCTTATATCATCAGGACCCTTTATCCTATCCTTCTAAAAGTTGGCAGAGATAGAAAATATAGGAAGGTGTATAAATGTTCCAAGTTTACTCTACATTAAATATAAGCCAAAGAAGTTACAGCTAAGAATGTATATGAAGATTTTTGCAAAATAATATAATTCAACTGCTCATAACATTGGAGTCCTATATCCAATCTTTGTGGAATTTGGTACACTTAATGCATTCCATTGAAGGTACAACCTCTCCAGGTTTCAGCTAAATATAATTATAAAAAGAAAAGGTATAGCTGAAAACGTGTTTTCCATTTAAACCAATGGAAAATGAAAATGAAAGCAAAAACAAAAACAACAATTTGATATTTATGAAAACTTAAATGACAGATTTAAATAACAAAAATGAAAATGAAAATGACTTGGGCCCCTGGTACACACCTCTGCATCTTGTGGCTCAGCAAGTATGGGACTACGCTGAGGGACTGGATGAGCTACCCTGCTCCTAGGCCCCACCACTAGAGCTGAAAGGGTACCAAAAAAATTAGTACATTTGTCAAACCAGTGATACCTGATAAATCTGAGGTAACCTCTGAGATGGATCGGAAAATCAATGGTAACTGTGCAGTCTCAAATTTCTTTTACTGAGTTACCAGTTTTCCGTTACTGATTTTCCATTTTGCACTACTTTCCTAGTTAGATAAATAGTTCGGTGAGTTGAGAAAGGCACTAAAATGGTCACACGATAAGTTGGATTTGGTCAGAAAAGTGGAAAATTGGTAAACAGAAAGTCATTGTGAAGTAGCTGATGAGAGGCAGTAAAAGTGGGCAAAAACATACATGCACATGAATGCCACTTTAACACCACTTTAACCGTTTTTTATGCCTCTTGCAGGGCTACATAGGGTGGCAATTAGTGCTGAAACTCGGTCCTTGGTTTTCCTTGGGAAACATCGAGGACCGGTGCATTTGGCCTCAATTTTCTGAATTCCAAAGTTCTGAGGAAGGGCCCTGGAACTTCAGATCTTAGCCAAGTGCAGGGAAGGAGGCCAGAGGGCAGGGAAGTGGGTGCCAGAGTCCAGCGCTAGACCTCTGCTCCCCCTTACATAGCCCCTGTTGGCCAGGAAGGAAATAGACCAGCAGGGGTGGCCTAGCAGGGGGACAGGGGTGGGGTGCTTAGGGGGTGTGGGGCCTAGCAATGGGGGTCAGATGTGGGTTACTTACCTTCCAGAGGGGTCCTATGCGATGTGTGGCCTCTTCCCAGCTTGTAAGTTTGAAAGTTTTTTTAAAAATGAGTATGCTCAGAAAGGGCCTAAATGACCCTTTCTGAGCATGCTCAGTTGTTGATGTTGTTTTTACTTTCAAACTTACAAGCTGGGAAGAGGCCACACATTGTGTGGAACCCTTCCCCTTGAAAAAAGCAGCTAAATTCCTACTTATGAGTAATTTCACCATCTTCAGAAACAGAATCAATTTCCTAACCATTTACTAGGGATGGGACTTTGGAAAAAATCTCAGTTCTCAGTTTTATCGGTTCTTGGTTCTCCCTTTATCAGTTCATCTATCAATCGGTATCAGATTTTTAGCATTGCGGTTTTCACCATTGACTTCAGTGGAGAAAACTACAATGTTAAAAATCCAAGGGAAAAAAGTAGTGCAAAGAACTGATATTGCCAATACCTAAAATTATCGGTATTATCGGATTAAAACCAAGAGTGCCATTATCAGCCACTCTCCGTTCTCGGCAATACCGAGAGGCCCATCCCAACCATTTCCTGATATCAATACAATTTCTCAATTCTCAGGATATGGTGAGATACTTTTGTGATTTACCAACTGCCCATTTACCTTGTACTGTGTGCTGTTACCATTCATTTACCCCTTATCACTGGGAATTAGATGAGAGCAAGTGTTCCACAGGGAAATACATACCTTACGAGAGCACTTACAAGTGTTTGTCGGTATTTCAGCTTTTTCCAGTGATTCTGCACTTCCACCATTGTCCATATCGGTACCTATGATTTTTCATTATTTCCCATTGGTGGAGCCGATCAAACCCCACATGTACCACATGTGCTGCGTATGTGTATACGTGCACGCAACGTGTGCACGCCTCCATTACAAGGACTGTGTGGAGAGTGCAACCTGCGTGGAAGCCCTACAGAATCCAAGTGCACACTGTGCACAGGGGGTTAGGGATTGCATGCGATTTTGTCATTTTCCAGCATTTTCCATCATTTTTCATAACTTTCTGGCATTTTGCCATCATTTTCATCACTTTGGGGGACTTTTACAGCAGTTTTACAGCACATGGCAATTTCCAGCGCTCCCAGCACTTAGCCAGCATTCTTCCATTTCCACAGTCCCCGGGGGTGCATGCAGGGTGCACATGAGGCTTGGGATTGGCCCCATAGCAGTTTTGTTCAACTCACAAAAAATAAAGACAAATCGAGAAAACAGCAGAAAAGCCAGTAAGTTTCCATGACCCATGAATGAAGATGAATGACCTGTTTCCAACAGAAACAGCATTCACCACAATTTGTCATTTCAAGTCTACTTACCACATTGCTGAGAGTACCGTTTTATTTCTGAGTTTCTGTCTGTTAGTTGTTTCCCACATTTCTGGGCCAATCACTGTGTGACTAACCCACCCCTTAACCACCCCTCTCTGACCAAACACAGTTTAAAAAACAAAACAGTGCCTCCATTCCAGTGCTTCCAATCAGAATTGTTATTGTATATTGTTCCCGTTGCTTTGACCAATCTGTAATTGGATTGCAGATTTGTAAAGGAATCTGAGTACCAGCCAATGAGTACAAGGGAGAATGGAGTTCAGAGACAATAGAAGAAATGCAGTATTGTGTTGCTATTACCTTTCGAGATTTGAAATTGACACCAAAGCAGTAAACAGGATTCCTTTAAACCCATTATTAGTAAATCAGGAAACAAAATGTCAGTCAAGACATTGATAATTACTGATTGTTCCTCAACTGAACCGAGATGGTATTGGGAAATGTGATTTCAATGGGAATTCCCGTTTTTGCAGAATCTTATTTCAGCCCTAACCCCTTCCCACTGAATCACTTGTCAGTTACAGGATTGAAGTCTGGGGCGTGAAATCGCAGCCTTGCAGAAGCCAGAGGGAGCTTTATCATTGATTTCAGTAGTGCCAGAATTTCACTCGAGATGTCCTCAAATATCTACGCATAGAAACTACAACCAAAATACCTTCTGTTAGTAGAAAAGTTCTAACCCCAACCACCATAGACTTGGAAAAAGAAACATTAAAGATTCTTTTAACTTAGAAGAATTGCACTCCAGGCCCTGTGTGATAACCAAGTAAAAATTTAAAACGGATTAAATAGCTTCCACTTCTTTGGCACCTTTTGTCTAATGGTCTCCAAGTCTTCTTACGTGTGTCAACTAGAGCATCAGAGGTTGATCTCCAAGTTCCTAATCCATTTGATGACCTCTTGTGACACAGACGGGATTTAGGCTATCCCCTAGGGACAGATCTCATCGGGCAATAGTTCACAAGATATTCCATCATCTAAATTACTCATCATTCTCACAGTGAGCTGCCCTTCCATTTCCATTTATACAGCACATAGCTGTATTGTCTACAGGAAGTTCAGATGGAGTTCGTGGTGACCCACAATTCAAAGTAAACATAGACAAGTGACGAACAGGGTTCACAATCAAGTCTCGATTTCTGACTGCTAATTCCTCAGGTTCTCTCTACCTTTTTTTGATTGGTGCAATATCTCTGAGAGCATTTTTAGATGAACAGGGGGAATTTGCGGGTTCAAAAAACTCCTGCGATCCCCTCAGACACGTGAGGTCGAGGGTGTGCTTTTAAACGAGAAACCCGCTTGCGTGACAATGATGGAGGGGAGAGGGGCTCAGAGCATTGCGTGCTCTCCCTACAGCTGCCCTGACAAACAGCTGATGGGGAGAGGGGGCCCAGAGCAGCACGTGCTTTTTCCATCTGCCCCAACAAACAGCTGATGGGGTGGAAAAGGACTCGCGCTCTCCCCAGCTGTCCTGACATGTTTTTCGGGGAGCACACAGCTGACAAACAGCTGATGGTGAGAGCACACGCTGCTCCGGCCCCCTGCCCCTATCTATCTATATCTATCTATCTACTACTAATCATTTCTATAGCACTGCTAGGCATAGGCAGCATTTTACAGTCACAGATTATGGAGACAGGTTCCTTCTCAGTGGGCTTACAATCTAAAAATGGACACAGGTGTGGGGAACACAGGGAAAGAGAGACATAGCTCCTTTTTACATGAGACGCAGCCACTCATGCCATTGCCTACACAGTGGACATGAGTGGGTGTGTCCCATTGGAAAGCAGTGGCAGCAAGTGGGTGGGTGTGCGTGTGTGCTCCCGCATAACACGTACCTCCCCCCACCTCCCCCCATTGCCCCCACACGGAGAAACCAGTGAAAATGCTGGTTCATCCATGTGGGGGGATGCGGGAGGATGTAGGGGGGATGGGTGTGAGCCCATCTGCACCCACCCCCTGCACTGCCCCTGCAGCAGCGCAACCACGGGCCATCACCCCAGTCTTGGCCCGTTTAGAAAGGGCCCCACACACAAGTAGTTGGCTGCTATGTGATGTGTCCTTGAAAAAGGCCAAGGACACATCACTCAGCTGGTTTACCCCAAATGGGGTACGGTTGCCCAAGGCGTGGCAGCCCATGTGCTGGGGCCCCTTCTGTCCTGCTGCTCAATGAGCTCCACAGCGAGGCTTTGTGTGGCAGATGCTGCCGCGCGCTGCCATGTCACATCTGGGGACAGGATTTTGGTCAGACTGGGGAAGAGAGGTGGGGCAGGGATGGGCACCTATTCATGAGGCCAGCACTCTGGCTGTGGTGGGAGCTCTTACAGCGTCCCGGTTGCCCACCTGCACTGGAGGGCATGGCGGCGCATCTGTCCAACTCCCTGCACTGGTCCATTAGTGTTGCAGAATTCTTGCCCACCCCTGGGCTGCACAGGAATCGGGCCCACTGCAGTCTTCAGTTCTTTGCAGGCTTGCATACTGGGGAGAGGCGTGTGCGTGCGTGCGTAGGGAGGTCTGGTGCAAACTGAAGGGGTTGGAGAGCTCAGAAGAACCCTTCCCCCAAGACAGACTAAGGTCCACTTGGCCAGCCTTAGTACTAAGACTTTGGGATGTCTGTCTACTATCACAATATGCTCCCACTATAGAGATGCTACTACACAGCCCACTCAGCTTGGACCGAGAAGCCCCACTCTCCAATTGTCTGAACAACGTACAGTCTTGCCTTGAACTGGTGTTATGCCAATATAACAGTACTGAAGTCAATGATACTGTCATGGAACCTATGTAAGAGAATGTAGAATTAAGCCTTGAGTGTGTGAAAGCCTGTGTCCTCATTTAAGCTAACTCAATTACATTGTTTCCCTGGATGTCAAAAATCATCTCCAGAATCTCTGTAACTTTCCTGTAGCCAAAACTCAAAAGGCTTTTTCTTCCTTCTGTACAAAAGAAAGCGTCAAAAAGCATAATTTATTACAATGAAACAGTGAATGTACAAAACAAAAATGACATCTCCTCCCTTCATATGCCTTCACTCCGAGAAGACAGGGAGATAAAAAGGCAATTGATATGGGCAAACAAACCCATATTTTATCTTTTTCTCCTGTCTTAGTGACTGTAATGTGCCGTGAGCTGAAGCTCAGAGGACACCCACTTGATTTATTTTTGTTTTTTAAGCAAGTCTTGCTGTTTTAAAATTGGTGCAGACAGACAGCAAAGGGATGTATATTTGGGAAGGCAGGTCATTAAAATGTACAGAGGAGTGTTGCTCATCCCTGGTAGAACAGTAAGGGTGATGGTAACTTTGGAGCTTGTCTAAGTGGCATTGCAGCTGTAGAGGTTTGTTATGATTAATTGATACATGGTCACTATGGAAAACAATGTCAGGTTTGATCGTTCCTTTACTATGTTTAGACTTATATCCCTGGATTTGTTTCCCTTTTAATGGTGTGTCAGATACCTCTGCCAGGCAAAGCAGTGTCAACCTTTCTTTCCAAGATTCACACATGAGTAGACCTGGGCCTACAGGTTTTACCTCAGAGAAACATTACACCTCACTACATTATGTCAATAAACAGATCTTTAGCATTAACATAAAGGCAGAGCTGGTCTGCCCATTGGACAGGGGACATACTCTGTCAAGGGCAGCAGCTAGAATTTGTGGGGGGTATTGGACCACGTAAGCTCTGTCCCCCATCACTAGAACTGAAGGGGGAGAAAAATTGTGGGGGATGTTTTCCCCCATGTCTGCCACTATCATTACTCTCCACTGTCTCAGTTAGGCTGTCTCTAGACTTTCTAAGCTCATTCCATCAGCAGAGGCTTCCCAGCATATGCTCTTTGGAGATGGATTCCCTAGTTCAGCCCAGTCCAACTGAACTACAACTGATCCTGAACTACAGGATCGGGGAACATGACCGGAGCTGGGGGAAAACAACAGGGAATGGATCCCCCATTGTGACCTGTTGGGCGCTTCTCCCAAGCCACCCTGATTGGCCAAATGTCAGAGACACGATGCTGGACTAGATGGACCATTGGTCTGACCCAATGTGGCACTTCTTATGTTCTTATGTTCTTACAAAGGGGGCTTTGGTGTTAATAATAATGCTGAACACTGGATAGACACAAGTGCTAAAAGTCAATGATGTTCATAGGTATGTGGCTCATTGAACAGACACTTATGCTGTTATGTATTGTCCCAGCCATCCGTGATCTTCTATGATGGTTCAAGACACACCAGGTTTTACAGGAGTCTCAAAGGAAGTAGTGTTTCTACAACGTCACTTCTCAAGGCTCAGCATGAGGCAGAATAGTACACTTGAATCACAACTGATCCCCATTAGCTTTTAATGTATGGGATGCATAGAGATGTGTTGAGATCCGCAAATGTTTGTTAAAATGTATGGTGAGATAATAAACAAACATAACAGAGAATGGCTGAAACAGGTGGGTAGCATTACATCTGGAGAGACCCCCCAGTGCTATCCCTAGCAGGCTAGTATCAGGGCTGGGTCAAGCTGAGTTCACAGCTCCCTGCACTGATCAACATTCACTACCCTTGAATCAGCACTGTCTTACCAACCAAACCTAACCAACCCTGAGGTAGTCAGCCCTCCTGATTGGCTGATGCGATTCCTAGCTGGCTATTTAGGCTGCTCCCAGGGCTGCCTTGCTCAGAGGTGGTCTCTGCTTCAGCAGCACAGCAGTGTGCTGCTCACCTTGCTCCTAATTAGTTTCCAGTAGGGCTGAAATGGCAAGCCACTGAGGTAACTTTTTCCGAAGGAAAAAGCTCTTTCACAATGAGTGGCATGGTGTGATAGAGATGTTCATTCCGCTACTTTCATTCCTCTACTTCCACCGGCTGCGAAAATAGCAGAACAATGTTTGTTCCAACACTTTCTATCTTCCGCAGTTTCTACCAACCAACCATGCCCCATGGCAGCAGAATTATCAGCCACATGTCTGTTGCACTGTGGCTGTCTGTCCCAAACTCCCTTCACTGCCGCTTTGCAAGCTAGCACTAAGCGGGAGTGCTTAGTCAATATAAATTGGGGCGGGGGGGGATCACACCCTCCCATTAGTACTGGCTAAGCACTAAGGGAGTCTGGGGAAGGCACCCACGGCGTGACAGACAGACAGCTGATAATTCAGCTGCCCTGGGGCATGATTGGTTGGCGCCCCTCATGGAAAAGCGCCTGTGGCCACCACCACATTGGCCATAGACTAGTTAGAGCTTTGTTGTCCAGAAAGCACGGACCATCTTAGTAGCTGGTGCCAAACAGGCAGAGAAACAGGCTAATGGAGGAGGCCCATTGGCTATAGGCTAGTTATGGCTCTGCTGGACAAGGGCTCGACTGTGAGTGGATCCCACAGCCACACTGTCTGAGTGACAGGAACAGGCAAGCCCAGGGCCCAGACTCAAGGGAAATCAAGTGCCAAGTGGAGGCAGTCACTAAGGCTGCCTTCCGCCAGCTATATCTAGTACGTAGGCTGCGTCCATTTGTCTCCGGCCCGGACCTGGCCTCCCTCATCCATGCCTTCGTCACCTCGAGGCTCGACTACTGCAACGCACTCTACGTGGGGCTTCCCTTGTTCTTGGTTCGGAGGCTGCAGCTAGTGCAGAATGCGGCGGCTCGTCTTCTTACGGGGACGGGCCGCCGGGAGCATATTACACCGGTGCTCCGAGCTCTGCACTGGCTGCCGATAGCGTGCCGAGCCAAGTTCAAGGTGCTGGTGATGGTTTATAAAGCCCTACACGGTCTCGGCCCCTCATACCTTAGGGACCGCCTCGCCCTCCGCGCCCCAGAGCGGCTCCTGCGGTCTGCCGGGGGTGCCTTCCTGGAGGTCCCCCGTGTTAAGCGGGGGGCCACGATGGAGAGGGCATTCTCGGTAGTGGGGCCGCGGCTGTGGAACTCCCTTCCGGAGGAAGCTCGCCTGGCCCCTAGCCTGTTAACATTCCGGTGGAACTGTAAGACCTGGCTGTTCTCCCAGGCCTTTGGGAGGGAGGGTGGGTAGGGTGTGGGGTTTTAGTTCCCCCATCTATTTTTGGTTTTTAGATTGGTTTGCTAGCCCTGTTTTTATAATATTTGTGATTATTTTAACTGTTTTTATTGGATTTTAAGATGTTGGAAGCTGCCCCGAGTTGCATGGCAGGAGGGGCGGGGTAGAAGTTTATAAAATAAATAAATAAAATAAATAAATAAATCAGAGTTGGGACCATGGAATAGATTGGACTTTGAGATTGTGAGAGTGAACCCTAATTCTTGGAAGAAAGGGGGTTGACCTGTGCGGACTGTGCACAATAGGGATAGGGGATAGGGATGGGCGAACAGAACTGAGTTCGGAAATTAGGTTCGGTTCGGAAATTTGGTTCAGTTCGGAAGTTCGGTTGGTCGACCGAACTATTCAAATTCAGTCCAAACTCCGAAGTTCCGAACAAAGTTTGAAAATTCAAACCCTGCTGAACTAAATGGAATATTATCTTTTAGGGATGGGCGAACAGAGCTGAGTTTGGAAATTTGGTTCGGTTCGGTTCAAAAATTGAGTTTGGTCCGGAAGTTCAGTTCGGTCAACCAAACTAGTCGAGTTTGGTCTGAACTCCGAACGTCCGAACTGCGTTTGCCCATCCCTAATAGGGGAACCATCCCCAACTTCTAGTAGCTCATATGCCAGAGTAAACAATCGTCCAGTGGGGTCCAGTTGAGAGACAAACCCATTCCAGGGGGTGGTGGAAATCACCCCTTTATCATCACACCATCCCAGAAAAAGTTTGAATCCAAATTGAAATGGCCTAAGGTTTGCAGGTGCTGAGGCTTACGATTCTGTTTCTGGATCATCAATGTGTGATTGTACATACTGTACTGGTGAACCAAACCACTGCATCTCTTAGCTTTGAGCAAGGGCCCTCCATATGGACCAGATTTAAAACAGGGCAGGTAGGACTGCTGAGAAATATTGAATAAGTCTCTGAAAACAAATTCCACTGTGCTGAAAACAAACTAAGATTGTCCTTGTTGACAAGGTGACTGACATATTTTTCTGCCTGTGTAAGTCTTGGCAAGCCTGACAGGAAGTAGGAAAAGTTGAGCCAAAATCCACATGGAAGACAACTCTACACCTTCTTGGGGTCAGTTGGCAACCAGCCTGTTCAGGAAATCAAAGTAATTGTGTAGGCATAAGAAAAGCGGCCACATGCTTGTTAGCAATTACATCATGCAGGCCAAATAATCAAGATGTGAAAGCAGGATTGCTTTCATCCAGGGGCTTCATGGTGTTAACTTTGCGTACAGTGCACCCTTTCTGTGTAATGGCCTGCGTTAGAGTGGACCCCTGGCTATAATGAGCATAGTGTGGGGATGGGCAAAATTCCCTCCCACAAGAGCCATCTACCAAAATCTTCATATTGCCAAGCTCTGCAAGACACACATGCCTATATATATGCATAAGCCTATGTATATATTTAATTTATTAATTAATTAATTTATTTATGTTTATATAATCAGGATCTCGCTAAAAACCAGATGCTGCAGCTAAACTTTCTTCCCTGGGTAAGTGTATGCCAAAAATGAACTAGATGGCGACCGACAGGTGGGCGTTCTTGGCGGTCGCACCGATGCTGTAGAACTTGCTCCCAGTGGGTATCCATCTCAACCTGGATCTCCTCACCTTCCACCACCAGTGCAAGACCTGGCTCTTCCGCTGGGCATTTTGTGGGTGGATGGGTGTTTTGGGGAGGGCGGTTATTTGTTTTTTTTTGCACACCTTTTGGTTTTTATTGCATGTGTATGAGATAATTTTGTTTTAGATGTTTTTATCGATTGTATTTTATTGTACTTATTTATTGTTGTTTGCCGTCCCAAACTGCTGGAGGCAGGAGGAGTGGGATAAAAATATATTAAATAATAATAAACTAAGAATAACCCTCTCCCCTCACCAAACGCCTGGAGGAAGAGCTATGTCTTACATTGATGCCAGAAGGTGAGAAGATCAGGGCTGAGGTGGATACCCACTTGGAGCGAGTTTTACAGCACTGGTCCCCTGTTGATCGCCATCTAGTTAATTTTTGTCCTATACTTATCCAGGGGAGAAGGTTTTACTGCAGTATCTGTTTTTAGCGAGATCCTGATTATATATACATACAGCCTTTTTCCTCATGCTTGACTGAGACACAAGGAACTCAAATGACCACTCCCCCCAAGGTCACAGTAAGTGAATGGCTCAGGTAAGATTAGAAGTTACACAAGCAAAATCCACACAAAACACATTTGCTTTGGGGGCTTGTGATGATCTCTCAAAGCACAGAGGATTCTCTAGACTCACAGGCATCTGGTTTAACCATTTACCTTCTCCTAATGGCTTTCCCCTGCCCCCATAGCCCTACCAAAAATAAGTCAAAATTGTCATCAGCAGAGTCTTCCTGTTATAGGAAACCCCGAGTAACAATTGTTTTAAAGCTGCAAAGCAGTAAAATGATCATGAAATCTTTATATAAATTGTTAAATGTTTTTATTGATTTTATTGCTAATTATTTTGATTACAGCACTACCCAGAGGCCTCAGTGGGGAACAAGCCCCCATAAGGAATGATGAACTTATGATTAAAGCACAGACGGGCACTCAGGAAATCTGGGTTCAGTTGCCAGCTGCCCCATGAATTTACCATGACAACTTGGTTATTTCAAGGTGCTTTTAAGACAAGCACCTCTCCACCCACTACCCACCCACTTCTCATACATTACACATGTTGCAGGGCACCACTTCAGCCCTGCAACATGTATAGCGGGAGGATGGTGGGTGGGTAGTGGGTGGGGAGGTACTTGTCTAAAAGCACCCTTTGAAAAGGTTGGGCTTCCAAGTTGAAGATGGTGGGGGCATGGTAGAGGCCTTCTTGGAGACACAAGTAGCTCACCACTGGAAAATTAGTTCTGGAATGCAAAGGGAAACCAGAACTCTTGCATGAAGAATGCAGAAAGCAATTCTGCTTGGATCTTTCTACGTGCTGAGGAACTTACAAGACAGCTGTGTCTTGATCACATATTGCCATTATTAGAGCTGTGTCAATTGTTTCACCTTTTCTTTTGCTGGATGTGAGTTAGATGAGATGTGGTGGTGCCTGCTTAGCTAGTCTTTTATGTAACCTGACTGGAGTGGCCAAGCCCATTTCTGATCGCCATTTGGGTTCAGATGACAACAGAGTGATAGGAAAAAAAAAAGAAATGCAAATGTGTTTCCAGTATAGCCCTCAGCCCTGCTGGAGGTAATAATCTGGACCGGAACCCAACTACATTAGGCCTGAATCAAGCCTGAGATGGATACAGATGATGGAACGGAATAAATGTTTCCCCAGCCTGACTCAGTTGGGGAAGGGAGGCAGGGAGTGATGTGCGGCTGGCCCCGCCCCTGTGCTGTGGCCAGTGCTCGGCCCCATGACATGATGAGTAGCAATGGCTGCCAATAACAGGCAGCCATGGCTGGTGGCTATGGCAACCCTCTATGCTGGGCGGGGTTGGCGTGAAAACAAATAGGCATGTGCGAACAGAACCGAGTTCAGAAATTCGGTTTGGTTCAGTTCAGTTCAAAAATCGAGTTCGGTACAGAAGTTCGGTTTGGTCGACTGAACTAGTTGAGTTCGGTCAAATTCCAAACTTCCGAACTGAGTTCATACATCCCAAACTGGTATTTTAAGCTGGTTTTGGTCTTCCAAACTGGTTCGGATTCGACCGAACAGTTCGGTCGAATTCGAGTTCGGTTCGGAAGTTCGGTTCAGTCGACCGAACTAGTTGAGTTCGGTCCGAACTCCGAACTTCCGAACCGCATTCGCACATCCCTAGAAACAAACATACCCACCTGGTTTGGCCCTCTATGGCCCATCTGGGTGGTCCTTGAGTCCAGCCCAGGCTGTGGGCCTAGTTAGTTCTGGGTCCAGTTTCCAACCAGCGACCTACCTCACTGAAAACTGTACCGGGCCCACATCTGCCCTCCTGGAAACAGACATGCAGGGTGAGGCGTTGGCCCATGTGGGCCATAGTGGGTGAACAGGGCAAGTGTCATGTGTATTAACACTCATATTGATGCTTAGAGGCAGAGCCATAGTGGAAAAGGGGTTTGGTAAAAACATTCCCTGCCCCTTTTTGCATTGGCCCTGTCCCCTATGGAGTAATGCTGAGGCAAGAACAACTGTTCCTGTCTCATCAGGAAATACTTGCCTCTCAGGAGCACTTGCAACTGTTCATCAGTATTTCCTCTCTGTCCATTCAATCCACACTTCCACTGTTCTCAAGATCGTTGCCTGTGATTGTCCATCACTTTTTGTTAGTTTTTGGTATTTTCGGCAATTCCCATTAGCTTATGGTGTTTTTCATCTGTTAGTTTCCGTTTCCGGTATTTTTGTCAGTTTCCAGCACTTTCCGTGAATTTCTGGCATCAGAATGCAGAAGACAAGGGCTAGCCCCTGAAATACACCAATCAGAACCCAGTTTACAAGGAGTCAAAACAAGGATCAATAAGGGAAATGATGGAAGTTACATAGTGACCTTGTGATCGGAGAGAAGCAAACATAAGCAGCATGTAAGGAACGTTACATGGTGTGTGTGGCTGCTCCTGCCTAGAACGTATTACAATGGCAGTTACTGACTGGGAACTAGCAACAATAGTGAAAAGAAGCCGGTACGTTTCCTCATCACACAAGCACAGGCAAATGATCTGTTTCTGACAAAACCAGCTTTCGCTGCCATTGCTTGATTCACTTTGGAGCACGATGGCATCATGGCACTTTGTAGGTGGTGAGGCCTCCTGAAACTAGGGGGCCAGGGCAAAGCTCAGGGAACTCAAATGGAATGAGTGCCTGATCTAGACCAGGCCCAAACAGAGTTGGGTCTCATTAGGCTTGGGTCAAGTTGCAATCCGCACCGTTTTCCATAAAATATTGCATGATTGTTCAATGAAAATTTACTTTTTTTGCCCTTGTAGGAACAATCATTAATATTTATTTGCAATCAGTATTGTCAGATATTTTAGTCAAGTCGGCACACATCCTAAGCTGGGTCAGCAAGGCTATATATGTATCCCACAATTCTCTTGTCCTCAGTGACCTATCAAAAAATCCCCAACGAAGACACTCTTTATTTCCATCGTGAGCTCCTTTAGAATTCTGGGACATAATTCATCAGGACCCGGTGCCTGTCAACTTATAATACTTCTAATTGCCTATCTCCTCTGGTAAAATCATAAAGCCTTTTAACATTTCACTTTCCCCCCAGGAAAATGTATCCTCGACTTGGGGAAGTGACCTTCAGATTCTTTTGTGAATGTTGAGGCAAAGAAATCATTCTGGCTGTCAGCATGCAGTATTATCAACCTGACTGTCACCACCTTCCCATTCATGCTACTTAATGGCTTTGATGGTCTCATTGCCCAACTATTTACTTGATTATTCCGAGGGGATGCAGGAAAAGGAGGGTCTGAAGCAGGGGTGAAATGAGAATGAAAGACATTCTCATGAGAATTGCGTGAGATTCTTACTACCCTGGAAAGGTCTTGTAGGATCTTGCTATGGTTTTCGAGAATCTTGCAAGATTCACAAAAACTGCAAAAACCCCTCTGTGCATGTACAAAATGGCTGCATGGCCATTCTGCACCTGCAACAACACCCCCACCACCCTCCGGCAGCCATTTTTCACATGTGTGAAGCGTTTTTTCAAGTTTTCAAGAATTTTGTGAGATTCTCAAAACCCTAAAAACACTCTGCACATGTGCAAAATGGCCACCAGGGGGCCATGCATGCACCGAATGGTCATGGTGGCCACTGTGGATGTGCAGAGAGTTTGTTGACTCTCGAGAATCTTGTGAGAATGGGTTGAGAATCATTCTCGTTCTTGAAAATCTTGTTGAGAACCCAGTTCTCTCTGAGATTTTTGAGAATAAGGAGCACAGATTTCAGCCTTAGTCTGTAGTACATCTTTATTTCCTTTGGGGTTTTTTTGTTTGTTTGTTTGTTTCTCAGGACCATAGAATTGTAGGGTTGGAAGGGAGAGACTTCAAGTGTCATCTAATCCAACCTCCTGCTCCAAGGCAGTCCACCCTCTACCTACAGCATCACAGAGAGATGCTTGTTCAGACATTTTTTGAAAACATCAAAGGAAGAAGACTCCAAGCAATCTATTCCATTGCTCAACAGCTCTTACAGTTAGGAGATTTTAAAAATAATATTTAACTGAAATCTACCTTGCAACAATTTAAGCCCATTCTCCAGTACAGCAGTTCAGCGTCATCTTTTGTGGCATTCTTTTAAATATTTTAAAATTGCTATCATGTCCCTCCTTGGTCTTCTTTTCCCTAGGCTAAATATACCAAATTTTTCCTGCCTTTCTTCAGATGCCTTGCATTCTAGCCCCTATCATGGTTGCTTCTCTGTCTGAATCCTTTCCAATTTTGCAGCATCCTTTCTGAATTGTGATGCTGTAAACTGACACCTCTATAACCTCTTCTTGATGAACTTTATGAACTTGATGAACTTTAGACAAGCCTTAACTTTCTGTGGTCTCCAGAACATCTGAAAGAAGGTAACTTGTGGTCCCCCGAGTCGTCTGGGGGGGCATGCAAGGGAGGACGTTCTAGGTGGCCGCGCTGAGGCTGTGGAACTCCCTTCTTGTGTGGGTGCGTCTGGCCCCGGACCTCCCCTCCTTTCGTAAAAGTTGCAAGACCTGGCTGTTCCACCAGGCGTTTGGCAGGCGAGATGGCCAATTTATTTCTCGATTTTGGAAAGCTTTTTCTACCCTTATTCAGGTGGACCTCCGGCCTACTACAGCCTACCATTCTCAGGTGAATGGACAAGTTGAACGTGTAAACCAACACATCAAACAATATTTGCATTGCTTTTGTACTTACCTTCAAGACGATTGGGTGGAACATATACCCCTTGCTGAATTTACGTACAATAATGGCCCCAAGGCCTCCTTGGGAAATTCACCTTTCTATGTCTCGTATGGTTTTCACCCTCCCCTTTGTTTCCCAGATGCTCCCCTCTCTTCGGTACCAGCAGCAGATGCATTGGTGAGAATTATTCATAAAGCCCAACGAGTGGCCCAACAACATCTGTTGGATGCCCATGCCCGTTATAAAGCCTCCACCGATAAACATCATCTCCCAGGACCCTCCTTTCAAGTAGGTGACCTTGTATGGGTACGGCGTCGAAACTACCCCTCTCTACACCCCTCTGCTAAGCTTGATGATGCTTATATGGGGCCTTTTCCCATTACGCGGAAATTGAACGAAGTCGTTTACACTGTGGGGTTACCAACCCATTTACGCATACACCCTTCTTTCCATGTGTCCCTTTTGAAAAAGGCGCAAATTCCAAGTTATCCCCTCCAACGTGATGTTCCTGCCCCTCCTATTCTTCTACCTGGTGGCTCCGAATATGAGGTTTGAGCCATCTTAGATTCCCGCATCTCTGGTTCACGATTATATTATTTAGTGGATTGGAAGCATTATGGACCCACGGAGCGATCTTGGGAACCTGCTATGAATATCCATGCCCCCCGCCTTATTCGATCCTTTCACCTACGCCACCCCTCTCGGCCTGGTCTTAGAACCCTGGTGGGAGGGGGGGGGCTTGGACGGGGGGGTACTGTCAGGGTTCGCGCTGATAGGGGGATTGGAATCAGCAGGCATCCTAGGAAGAAGAGAGATTAGGGGGCGGGGCCTCTCCATGCTTGCAGGAGAACTCAGGCCCCGCCCAGGCTCCAAGCATGCCGCTCGTAAGGGGAGGCTCAGAGGCAGATTGAGGCCCCGCCCTGAGCACGCTAATCCCTTTTGGGCTTCGGGCTATATAATACACCGGCGGGGCTAGAAGCAGCCGCCGGTAATCATTTTGAGAAGCTGGCCCCCTGGTATCTTGTATTGCTCCTTGTTGCCTGAAACCTTGATCAAGAGTGAGACCTGAGTGACTGTTCCTGGTGTTCTCCCCCTTCCTGGTGTAGAGTGAATGGTGGTAAGAGTGGTGATCTGTTTGTCTTGTTAAGTCTTAGTTTGTGCTCCTGTATACGTGGTTTAAGATTCTGGTGTTTGGTTCCCTAGCTCCTGTTGTTCCATATCCTCAAGTCCTCCCTTCTCTTCCCTTACCATATCCCTTTCCCTGAGCGCAAGTCCTACCCACCTTCACCTTCCTTACTCCCTGCCATCCCTTCCCGTCTGCTCCCTTCCCCAGGACCATTTCCCCCTACCTTCCTGCCACAGATCTTCACGGTGTCCAGGTTCCTGTATATCTCCCTGAACGACTGAGAAATTCCTTTGTGCTTCTCCTCCCCTGGGGCAATTGGCTTCCTCTCTACTATCCCAATGATGAGACGGGTTGCCCTCTGAGTAGGAGGGAAAGCCCACCCAACACCCTGAGGGATTATTATACTCAGATTGCTTACAACAAGAGGAAGCCGCCCCTTTTTCCCTGCCCCCTTTCCCCTCTCACTTTCCTTTCTCTTTTCTTCCAGACTTTTTCCCCCAACCCCCGTTACACTTATTTATGGGTTTTCCATCCCAGAAAATGAACTTTCCTGTCCCAGAAAGTCAATTTACACCCCCACAAAACTACATCTTGTCACTTTTTCTTTATTTTCATGCCAATTTTTTTTTTGGTGGGGGGGAGTTCAACTCGATATACAGATTAATATACCAATATGTCTATGGGAATCTGTAAATTGAAAAATTGGTAGAGGAAGTGCCAAGTTTGGGGGTTATTCAGGTATCCGATCGGTACCTGACTAACCTGTCAAGTACCCAATACGGTACCCCAAAAAGCAGGTATTACCTTTAGTACCTTTCTCAATTCTATATGAAAGAAACTGTTTGACAGAAGATGGAAATTTATTGGTGCACAGAAGGTAAACATGACTAGATTTGTCCAAAACGAAATCCCAAAAGGAACATTTCTGACCTTTGGAAAAGGTACTGAACATATCAAGTGACTCCTATGACAGACTGAATGGAATCTCCAAATAGAAATGCCCCAGACCGTTTGAGATATTCAGATTAAATCCACACTTTAGATCAGGGGTTCTCAATCCTTTTCCAGTCATGAGCACTGGAGTGACGTAAGTGACTGCTTGGGAGCACTGCATAATTTGCATGAATGAGTTGCATAAATATGCATAGATTAAGTCTCCCCTCTGCAATTTGATTTAATTCAATCCAAAAGATGACTGTTCCAAAGTGCTCCTGAGCACTACTGACAGCTGTCTTGGGGAGCACTTTCACTCATTGACCAAGCACTCTGGTGCTCCCAAGCATCAGGTTGAGAATCCCTGCTTTAGATCTAGATTTATCTTTGCCTTTCTTTGAACCACCCTTTAAACTTCTGTGATCAATGGCATAGGAGACAATTTTCTGCAAGTGCTTGAGTCGAATAGCCAATCTAGGTCACTGACAATGAGCAGCCAACATTACTCAGCAGGAAATTGGAGAAATATGCCCAAGGTAACATGTAATACCTTCACCTTACTTCCAGAGTCTGGAGGTCAGCAGTACACAAAGTAGGGATGGGCGAACGAGGTTCGGAAGTTCAGAGTTTGGCCCGAACTCGGCCTGTTCGGATGACCGAATCCGAACCCAAATCCAAACACGAACTAGCCGAACCGAACTCAATTCCGAACGTCGAAATGACCGAACATTTCGGTCAGTTCGGATCACGTTCGGTGAGTTTGGGTGGCAAAAAAAGGTTCACTGGAAGGTTGAACATGGGAGGAGTAGTACTAGTCACTGAGGAGCAGACTTCCAGGCACCAGGGGTGGAGAGGCTTGCAAGAAATGAAACTATCTGCCTCCCCCCTTCCCAACACCTTCTGAGCTAGTCACTGTTCCTGAACAGCAGG
>QEPC01008985.1:968214-990406 GCA_003113815.1 Sphenodon punctatus
GGGGGGGGTGATTTTTAATCCCCCACCTTATATATTTATTTATGATTGTACCACGCCCTGTTTTATTGATATATTTTATATTTGTTTTAAATGTTTTTATACTGTTTTATTGTTGTTAACCGCCCCGAGCTGCATGGCAGGATGGGGCGGTATAGAAATCTAGAAAATAAATAAATAAATAAATAAATAAATAATACATTTAATCCCCAGTCTAATACATTTGTGACTCAGGCTAGCATTGCAGATTGCCTTCCAGCATTGTTTCTTCTGAGTTGCTGTAATCTCCAGTCTTGTTCCTCTCCCTGTAAATTGATGCACAGATTGAATTAGAAAGCACTTTCCTATCAGATCTACAAATATATTTCCAGTCTTATTTCCTCCACTTAATGCAATCTAGTCTGTGGTCTGGGTAATTAAAATTGCCCAGTCCTAACACTCTGCTTCATTTACATGCTTTATCTTTTTTAGAATATGTAATAATTTTTAAATGCATTTTGTTCCTACTGGCCAGCAGCTGAAAGTATATGTGGTGCTGCAAGCCTCGTTACTGGAACCTCTCCAGATGGGAACTATGATTTCATGTAGTTCAAGGTCAGAAAGGGGTGATTAGATCATCCAGTCTGAGAACCTGTGTGTGTCTTTCTCAGTCTCTCTAATAATTGTGCTTTCTATACTCCATCAGCCGGGACTCCATTTTCCTTATTGCTGCCAGTGGGAGAAACAGCCCCTGCTAGAGCTGAAAAGAGGAGCTGCAAGAATGGGTTTACATGTGAAATTTCTGGTACCCAAATTGAATTGAACGTTTTTGATAATTTTTGATACCCAAACTGGTTTTCTATCAGCTACCCAAAATACTGACAAGAAGTATTTTTGGTAACGAATACCAGTTTTCATCCTCATTTTGTCCTGGACTTTGGGATTGATTGATTGATTTCAGGTTTCAGGTAATTTGGGGTACTCAAAAATTGGTAACCAAAATGTTTTGTGTACTCAATTGGTATTCGGGTACTGAGCCAGATGCCCAAAATGGTACCCAGAAATGTGGGTTTATATTAAGAATTCAGAGTCATTGCTGGCCCTGTTGCTGTTCCTCACCTGTTGAGCCTCCCCTCCCGTGCTTGCTGTCTCCGTGAGATCTGTGAGTTTGGTGTTTATTGTGCTGCTGTAGCCTTTCCTAATTCTGGTGTATTGTTATCTGCTTCTGTTCTGACAGTCTGCCCCTCCCCTTTCTACCTAGGCCTGACATCCTCTCCTGTCCCTCTTCCCTCGCTCACTCCCCACATGCTGTGTTCTGCTCTGATCTTGTCATCTCCCTCCCTGCTCCTTGTCTACTCTGTTTCTCATTCCTGCTATCTGTGTCTTCCCACTTCTCTCCTCCCCATTGCATTAGAGCTGAAACGAAACATTTCTGCGAGTGCTGTTTCTGACAGAAACAGTTTTTTCGCTTTCATTCTCACGAGGAGGAAATCTACCTGTATTTTTGACATTTTTCATGATTTTCTGTTATTTTCCACCATTTTGGTAATTTCCAGTATTATCTGTAATCCCAGAAATTATGGAAAATTACCAAAAACTACCAGAAATTACCAAAATGGCAGAAAACCACAGAAAATGTAAAAATGTCGGTAGATTTTCTCCTTGCTCTCGAAAAGTTGGTATTTCCCGATGGAATGAGAGCACTTGCTCTTGCTTCAGGCCTACTCCCCATCCTCACGCTGTCCTTTGTCCCCCTCTGGGTTCCCCTGACTGGCTGTCAGTGGCCCTCATGAACTCCTGCACCATCCACTCCTACCTCACAGAGTTCCTCTCGTCCTCCCAGTGTAGTCTAGGGTGTGCAATTAATTTTCATTATTTTAATTACTAAAATGAATGAAGCCTCATTCATTTTAATAATTATATATTTTCAATGGATGAAAAATGTAACAAAAATGGACAACAACTAACAAAAAAGCATCTGTTTTTATTATAAAAATAAAATAAACAAAAACCCTGTGCATGAAGCAAAACAGCCATGGGGGCTGTTCTGGGGGTGAATGCCATTTCACCAAACCGGCGCCATTTTGGAGAGGGGTATCCAGTCTGTACATGTGCAGTGGCCATTTTGTGCATGTGTAGACTGGCTGCACTTTTCCAAAATGTCACCGACACTGCTGGCACCATTATAGAAAAGGGCTGCGTATCCATGTCTGGCAGCCATCTGCACATGTGCAGTGATATTTAAAATACTTTTTAAAATTATTTTTTTTTAATAAAATAAAATGGAAAAAACCAACAACAACAAAAACCCAGAAACAGCAGGGGTCATTTATTAAATCAATATACACAGTCTCTTTATACAGCACAGTTCTCCAGCTATGTAACAACAACCCCAAAGTCCCTGCCAGTCAGGCGACAGTCCTCTGGTTGGGTGCATTCACTAGACTCTTTGTCACTGGCACTCCACTAATCCTGGCCATCCTTGCAAATCCTCTTCAGCTTCTCTTCCAGGACGGTTTCAGAACCTTGGTCAGCAGTCCTCAGGAGCTCCTCTATTCTTCAGAGTCAGGCACAGACTGAAGTCTTCTCTGGCTTCCTTCTTCTTATATACAGCAGAGTGGGCGTGGCCAGCCTTTCAGGCCAGTTTCCTGCCCCACTCTGTTATGACTTCTCTGTGTTTTTCCTTTCCTACTGGGTTGACTCTGCCAAGCCCTTACCCAGTCTTTGCTCAGCCTGCTGCTGGCAATCTCTGCACGTCAAGGTGCAGAAGACCCACAAGGCTGTGCCTCCTACACAGATATTAACTGCAGATAACAAATTTACTATTAATTAGGACTGAAATTTGCTCTTTCAAATCTCTCAAATCTTGTTGAGAATGGGCCTCTTGACAAAGTTTTTGAGATTGAGAATGAGTCAAGAATTGGCCATTCTTGACATAGTTCTCACAACAATCTCAACAAAATAAGGAATTCTCTGTGGTGGCCATGCACAAAATGGCAACCATAGCCGTTCTGTTCATGTGCAGCCCTTTTCCAAGATGGTGCGGGAAACGTTGGCATCATTTTGGAAAAGGTCAGCCACATATACCGACCAGCTGTCTTTTTCCAAAATGTCACTTATGCGGCCCACACCATCTTGGAAATAGCAGTCAGGCTATGTGATGCAATGCATTGTGTGGTCAGTGCCCGCCAGATATTCCCACCACCCCGGGACAGGGAGACCAGCTGGCTGATACATGATGCATCATCAAAAAAATTCCGAGGACACATTGTGGAGCAGCCTTACCCAATGTAGGGTAAGGCTGTCCAAGGTGGGGCAACACATGTGCTCAGGCCATGCTGAGAACCGCTGCAGGACCTTGAATGGCAGGCACTGTGGCCCATCATGCGTGGCCATGTCACAGCTGGAGGCAGAATCTAGGTCGGGCCAGGAGAGAGGCGGTGCAGGGCTGGGTACCTGCTCATGTGGCCGGCACCATGGCTGGAGCTCAAAGAGCGACCCAGCTGCCCGGCTTCCTTGGAGATGGGCTGCTCATGTGCCCTGCTCCCTGCACTGCCCTGAAGTGTGGCAGGGGCAATTGCCCACTAGGAGGCCACATGGGGCCATGTGGGGATCAGGCCCTCCCCAGACCATGTGGCTACACCCCTTGTGTACAATCCCTGTAGCAGGGCATGGTGCTTGGGAGCACACAGGCCCTTTAAGGAGGTGCATCTTAGGGCTGATAGATGGCCTGAGTAGGGCCAGCTGAGCAGTCCATGACTGGGGCCAGCCCATAGCTCAGCAGACTCTGTCAAAGAGAGAGAGGGAGAGAGAGAGGGTAAAGAAAGGCTCACTCACTCCAATGCAGCCCTGCAACCTGTATTTCTGATAACTGTCCTCTAAAATGTGCATATCTGGCCAGCCTAGTGAGATCTCTGTCTCCTCAAGGCTTCAGAGACAAGAGCCAGAGAGGGCTCTTCCTTTGAGCTGGCTGCAGAGGGTGGTGTTTGACCAGCTGAGCCTGGCCCAGCAGGGCTTGGGGAGAAGCCCTGCTGGGGATGAGTCAGCCCAGGGGTAAGAGCAGAGCCAGATGGCTCAGAAAAGAGGTAGCTGTCCTGGAGGCAGGAGCTGGAAGCTACAAAGAGACTTCCTGAGAGACAGAAGCCACGAGGAGGCTCTGTCTAGAAGGCTCAGTCAACCTGCAGCTTCAGGCTGCCCAAGGAAGCCAGGCTCAAAGAGGAGCCTGTCTATGACTGAGTGGACTGGCTTTATTGGAGCAGGGATCTTGCAGGAACTAACCCCAGACTGGAACCACCCACTCACACTGACTCCATTGAGGTCAATGGAAATACTCCAGTTTACCGCAACGGAGTGAGAATCGCACCCTGCCACCTGGGCAACACGCTATTAATAATTTTAGTAACTGTTTATAACCTGAAATAAATGGAGCTTTAACATAAAATGCACCCCAGTTTATTGATAGATTACCTTGCTCTGGTCCTGCCACCATTCACGGTGCTCTTTTTACAAACATGTTATGGATTGATGTCCGAATCTGATTGTACTTCTTGGGATTTATCTCAGGAATATCAGATCTAGAGGATCAAAGGCAAATATTCATTATGCCTGTTCAGCCTACCCATAATGATCTCTTTAAATGGGGAATGGTACTTTTGACATCAAAAAAATACCTTTTCCATAAAATGCAGACACACTTTTGCCTCCTGATAGCCCTACTCCTTGAGTTGTTTGTCGGAGGTTTTACTGAGCTAGTGGAAAATGCAAATACTGTTTAGAGGCCCTACAATATGAAAGGGATGTGCACTTATTAAGCAGACTGCCTTTCATTTCCTTAGCAAAGGACCCCATCATATGTCTTGTCCTCTGGGAGGCATCTTCCAGATACGTAAAAAATGCAGTTCCCAGAGTGAAGGATTCCAATCTTTCATCTCCTTAGCATTCGAGAAAACAATCTTTATGGTAATTGTAAGCCAGGGTGTTGAGAAGCAATTGACACTTGAATGCAACTGACATTTTAAAAATCATTTTGATTAAATCTAGTCAGCCTGTAAATGCAGAACTTGATATGGATTCCAGAATGTGTGTGTTAAGTAAAGGCCCAAAATCTTAATTTAATTTTCAAACATATACATTACTTTGTGAGAGAGGTACATTTTTCACATATCATAAAAGACAAGTATGGAGGGAAGATGGGAAAGAATGCTGCTGAGTGTGGTATTTTTGCCCTTATTTCAATGAACATGAATACAGATGGAATACAAGGGTTGTGCAAAGTATCTGCTATTTTTGGAAGGAGAACCTGGTTATAAATATGAGTAGTGACACATTACATGGGGTGTGCACCAGGCACCCATCTTGTTTATGTTTTTCATTTTCATTTTTATTATTCAAAAATGTCATTTTTGTTATTGTTGTTAACGAAAATGTCATTTTTGTTATTGTTTTCCTTATCAGTATCGATATCGTTATTATCAATATCAATATCGTTATTATTGACATCAGTATCCGTACAGTTTCAGCCTAAGAGTTTATTTTTAGTATTGATATTGTTATCGATTCCCGTGCACAACTAATATCTATCTAAATCTAAGGGAGACAGGGGACGGGAAAAGGAAAACTATCTATTACTATTATCTAATCAATTATTTATATAACTATTCTAATCTAATCTATATGTCTATAATACATACCTTTATCTAATCTATACTACCTATCTATATATAATGTACAGGGGAAAGAAGGGCAGGGACAGGGAGAAGGTAAAATCTAGGGTATGAGGAAGGAAAGGTATGGGTAATACAATGAGGGCTAGGGAGGATTTTTTGTGTGCAAGCACCACAAATCTTTAAACACAACCTGACAAGCAGCGCTCTCACAGAGGAGAGAGAAAAAGCCTGGCCCTCACATTATAAAGGATTGTAGTGCCCTCTCTCAGAACCCCCTGATTGGTTGTCGGGGGCAGCAGGCGTTGAGCAATCACAGAGTGCCATGAGACTGTTGGAGCTTACTTGTGCTGCTCATTGGCCAGCGATACATCCATCAGATACTGCAGAGCTGCTTGCCCTTCCCAACACAGGCACAGTTCAAGAGTTCAACCCTGTTTAGGGCTCCGAGATATCTTCTCCCTCTTCCCCTCTCCACATTTTCCCTCCAAAAACAAACTCCCACAGCACTAATGATAATGACAATGATAACAACATTGTCGTTATCATTTCATTTTCATTTTCATTTTCATTTTTGTTGTCATTGTTGTCATTGTCATTATTATATTGTTGTCATTTTTGGTATTATTATCATCATTTTTTTTGGTATTGGTATCCTCTCAGTTGTTGTTTTCATTATTATCGTTATTCTCAGTTGTCATTTTCGTTATTTCAATAACAAAAATGAAAATGACAATTTTTGTTTTCATTATTATAATAACGAAAATGACATGTTGCACACCCCTAAATATTACAGGAGGCATCCTGAGTAGGAGTGAAACAAGCAGATAAGTTGCCTCTGGCAAGCATTACTTGAGTGCCGGAAGTTCTGGTATGAGTTCTTGGCAAGAAAATTTTAAAAAATAAAAATTCATTGTGAATGCACAAAATGGCCACCAGGTTGTTTTGTGCATGTGCAAAATGCCCACCGCCCTTAACCAAAATGGTGTTGATAGCATTGCCACCATTTTGGTTAAGGGCAGTGGCTATTTTGTGCATGCATATCTGCTGCTCTTAACCAAAATGGTTTTGATAGTGTTGACACCATTTTGGTTAAGAGCAGCAGATGTGCATGCACAAAATAGCCACTGCCCTTAACCAAAATGGTGGCAACGTTGTCACCACCTTTTGGGTTAAGGGTGCCAGCCACTTTGCACATGTACAAAACAGCCCAGCAGCCATTTTGTCTATATGTGGTGATTTTATTTTTTTCTTGCTGAGAACTCAGCAAAGATAATCTGGTGCTCGAACTGAGAACAAGGATTTGAGTAATCTCAATATTTCATTTCACCCTAATCCTAAATTAACTAATTTGAGCAGACATAAAGGTATTTTGGTTTGAGGTACATTATAGCTATATAGGACCCCACCCTCACCTGCTAAAGTAATTGGGAGTTGACTGCCATTGTGTTCCAGAGGTTCAAGATTGCAGCTACAGTATCAGAGTTATAGCTAAGAGAACGGGCTCTCACTATTAGTTTCCATTAAATGCTCTAAATAATTAAAATTTGCAATAAAAGTTTTCCGTTCATAAATGACATGGTCCCTCAAGAGATAATAGTTATTAAAGGTGGGCATACAGAGGTAATTAATCTGTATTACAGATCCAGATCTTTAATTCTGGATTTAATTACAGATCCATGGATCAATTAAAAAAAATATATATATAAAAAAAATAACCTTGCATGTATAAGATGGCTGCCAGACCGTTCTGTGCATGCATGGCCTTTTCCAAAAAGACAGCAGCAGTGTTGCCACCATTTTGGAAAAGGGCAACCAGACATCTGTACACCTGCAAAATGGCCATTATGCATGTACAGACTGACTACCCTTTTTCAAAATTGTGGCAACGCTACCATTGCCATTTTTAAAAAGGTCTCACATGCACAGAATGGTGTGGTGGCCATTTTCAGCATGTGCCAGTTATTTATATTTATTTATAGATTTTAAACTGAGCCACAACACGCCTGTTGCGGTTTAGTACAGATTAATCCATAACTGTCCATTATGAGCAGTTACGAATTATTCTGGATCCATAACTCCCATCCCTAGTAAAGATACACTTGGATATTAAGCCAAACATTTGAACAATGGCAGATACTTGTTTGCATGATATTTGCAAAGTGCAGTTGACTTTGATGAAGGTTTTTATTAGTATCTTTTTTTAGGGATCTGCAAACACCAGGGGGTTCGGGTTTGGCCAAACCCCGAACCATTTAGGTTCAACCTGTTTGGCCCTAATTGGTTTGGGGGGCGAACCTGTTCGGGTAAGGGGCCCCGGTTTTCCCTCCCCCCTCCAGGCTGCGCAGGTGGAAGGGGTGCCGGGGAGCACCTCCCCCCCCCCGCCCAGCCTCGTAATTTTTTTTAACCCTCCCGCCCCAGGGATTGCCAGAGGCGGGTCTGGCAGCAGTGGCACTCCAGAGCGCTTCAGACCACTACTGGCCTTCCGGTTCAAACCAGAAGGCCTAGTAGCAGCCTGAAGCTCCCCTGAGCGCCGCCGCCACTGGACCCACTGGATCCACTGCCACTGCCGCCAGCGGACCTGGAACCTGAACTACCTCGTGGTGCTGGGGCTCCGGCCCTTGGTCTGGTGGTGGCAGCGGCAGTGGGTCTGGTTGCAGCAGCACTGCGGAGTGCTTCAGGCCGCTACTAGACCTTCCGGTTTGACCCGGAAGGCCTAGTAGCAGCCTGAAGTGCTCCGCAGTGCTGCTGCAACCAGACCCACCGCCGCTGCCACCGCCGGACCAAGGGCCAGAGCCCTGGCACCACCAGTTAGTGCGAACCCTGGGGTCGGGGGGTTAAACATTTTTTTAAGAGGCTGGGCGGGGGGGGTAGGTGCTCCCCGGTGCCCCTTCCACCCGCACAGCCTGGAGGGGGGAGGGAAAACCAGGTTCCTCTCTTCCCCCTGACCCCGCCCGAATGGGTTCAGAATCCGAACTTTGTTCAGCTGGTTCGGGCGGGGGGCGGATCAGATTTGGGGTTTTCGCAAATGGGCCAAACACCCTGAGTTCGGGCTGAAACCCGAACCACGTTCGCACGTCCCTACCTTTTTTTGCTACCTAGATGTCGCAGATTATATACCAGAGGTGGGAAAATGGGAGCATGGATGCCACATATGGTTCTTGGGCACCTGTACTGCAGCTCTCATCAGATTTGGATGTCGGGAGTGGGGGCATGTCCAGGTGGCTCTCTCAGGAACAAAAGAAGCAAGGTCACCACCTCTGCCACCAAAGCCCCTTAGAGAAGGGACAGTGTGCGCAGAGCCACTATTGCTTCTGCAGAACCTGATGAACCTCCTGGGAGTCAGAGTTTTAATGTGAGGGAGGAGGGTAAGTGGGGGTGGGTGGGTAGTCACACTGTCTCATCCCTGAGATTGGGGGAAGATGATAAGCAATGTAAAGTATCTTGTGGCTCTCGGTGATATGAACACATTGGTATGCAACTTTTGCGAACTTTGCCTATGCCTGTTATATACACTCATTATAATACTTATACAGCACTTTCATTTTTTAAGTGGCTTCTTTCACTCAACTTCATAGTCACAGCAACTTTGTGATGTAGGTCATTATTATTTTCATGTTACAAATGGGGAATTAAGGCTGAGAGACAGTGACTTACTTACCCAAGGGCACCCAGTGGTGTCATGACTTAAACAGGACTTGAAATGTGGTCTTCCAGGGGAGGAGAGGGATGAGGGTGTAGTTTTATAGTTTTATGATTTAAATTGTTGCGATACACTGTTGTGAGCCTCCCTGAGCAGCCTGTGGCAGGAGGGGCGGGATACTAAATGCTTTGAATAAATAAATAAATGGATTAATTAATAAGTCCAGGTTGACTTGGCTTTTATAGGCCATGAAGAACAGGAGCACCGATGGTTATTAGACAAGAGGGCCAAGGGGTGCAACTTTATGCTCTTGGTGTTCCCTAACCTCTGACTGCTGGAAGCTAGGAGTGAACATCAGAGGATGATGGATTGCTCTTTGCTTGCTCAGAAGTTCCCTCCATTGTCGGAGACAGAATGCTGGGTAAATGGACCATTACAGTCTGATCCAGCATGGCAGTTCTTCTCTTCTTAACGGAGCTGAAATAAATAGTCACTGTAAATAAACCAGTGGTGAAAAAAAGCTTGGAGTTACATGAGTTATTGAGGTCCTGATTGGAGGGGGGCAGGAAGAATGTAAGGCCCAGAGCCACCCTACCACAGTCCTCCAAACATACTATTTGTTTTCGTCCAACAAAATGAAATGAATATGTCATTACTTTGGTTATTTCATTGCAGATACTTTGGTTATAATCACTTTGGAATAATCACCTTGGTTATTCACTTCAGATATGTTGGTTGTTTTTTATTATTATTGATATTGATGATAATAATATCAATATCAATATCAATGTCATTGTCATTATTACTATTACTATTACTATTACTATTACTAATAATTTGACTTATTCTCCACCCTATCCCAAAAATTGGCCCAGGGTTACTTCCAACAATTTGCAGGGATAACAATTGTTTTCCCCCAAACAGCTTACAATAATTGAAACATTAAAACATATCATAGGCCCTTTTTATATGGATGGCCCCCCACTTACCCATGTGTGCAGGTGGGGGGGCAGTGAGGGGTCAACCGTGCATGTTCCCATGCTCCGTCCACCCATCTCCACCCATCTCCCATGCACCAAAGGCACTGGAGGAAATGGAGGTGCCTCTGTGCGTAGAGATGGGTGGAGGTGGGTGGGCGTCTGTGTAATGGGACACCAGTGCACCTCCCACCCGCAGCGGTGCCCACCCATCCCTGCATGCACTTACGCCTGTTTGAAAAGGGCCAAACATACAACGCTAAACCTACCCCTCCCCATGCCCAAGCACCCAAAAACCACACCTCTTCCCATCCCACCCATTGCCACTTTAGTTCAAACAGTACCGAAGTGACCGAAATACCCCAAACAAATGAATGAATACACAAATAAGCTGAAAGGCCCCCCAAAAAGAAACACTGGGAGAAATGCCAAAGTATCAGAGCTAAAATATTTGAAACATATATTCCTTTTGGCAGCCAAAGAAGAAAATAAATAGTGCTTTTTTATCCAATTCATTACAAATGAAATGAATATCTTGAAATCATCAAATTCAGTATTTGATGCAGATATTTATTTCTGTTCTAGTTCTTAACTCCTTTTATGTTCAACATTTTCACATTTGTGGCCCAATCCAGCAGTATTATCACTATTATCTTTGCTTCCCCATCCTTGTGCTGACTTCTGAACCGGAAAGACCTTCAGACATAGGTCTGGCCGGTAAGGATCAGTCAATGCCTGACTGAGCATAGTTGCATCCTGTCCAACCCATGTTCGACAGAAGAACAGTGGAAATAGCAGCAGGTTTTGATCCCATGAATCATGAGTTGCTGGTGAGCCACCTGTGGGACCTGGCCGGGGTGGACAGAACCATTTTACAATGGTTCAGTTCTTACCTTGCCAGCAGATCACAGCGGGTGGTCCTAAGGCCTCTTGCTTGTGGGGTCCCTCAGGTTTCTATTCTGTCCCCTCTCATGTTTAATGTGTATATGAAGCCACATGGGGAGGTCGTATGAAGCTGGGGAGTGAGTTGTCATCAATATGCAGACAACACCCAGCTGTATTTATCATTTTCATCTGACCCAGGCCCTGCTGTCTCCTTGCTGTCCCAGTGTCTGGCTGCTGTGGGGGACTGAATGAGGTTGAGCTGATAGAAGTTCAATCCTGATAAGATGGAGGTGATGCTGGTAGGGGGAGTCAGTGATCTGGGGGAAGAGAACACCCCTGTTATTGGGGTTGTTTGCTCTTCATTGGGTCCATCTGTGTGGAGCTTGGGGGTGCTCCTGGACTCGCAGCTGCGCAGGGATTCTCATGTGTCAGCTGTGGTCAGGGGTGCCTTTTGCCAATTAGATCTGGTGAGAAGGCTCCACCCATATGTCTCAGACTCATACCTCGCTACCCTCATCCATGCATTCTTCATCTCGAGGGTGGACTATTGCAATGCACTCTACTTGGGGCTGCCCCCGGTGACGGTTTGGAAACTGCAGCTGGTGCAGAATGCTGCCGCTCATCTCTTGACTGGTATGGGCTGCAGAGAGCACATTACACCAGTGCTGCAAGAACTACACTAGCTGCCTATTGTCTTCCGGGGCCCATTTAAGGTGCTGGTTTTAACCTTTAAAGCCCTTAATGGTCTGGTTCTTGCTTATCTGAAATATCACCTCACCCCCTGGGTTGTCGCTGAGGTCATTCGGGAGCGCCCTCTTGGAGATCCCGCATTTTTGCCAGGTCCATACCTGCAGGAGGGCGGCAGCGCCATTGCTTTGGAATGCCCTCCTAGTTGAGATCCACCTCGGCCCAAATCTCCTAGCCTTTCAGTGTAGTTGTAAGGCCTGACTCTTCTACCAGGCATTTGGCGGGGGGTGGGGTGGGGTGGGGTGGGTTAGGGGGTGGGGTTGGTTCTTTTATGGACAAACCAGTTTGAATGTGAATGTGTTTTTATTTCTGTATTCATATTCTATTTATATTGTATTGTATATTTTTTATATTTTGATTTTATTGTGAGTTGCCTCAAGTTGCCTTTGAGTGAGAGGGGCGGGATAAAAATGCCATAAATAAATAAATAAATAGTGTTAACTGCATCTCAAACAATGATGATACAACTAGTGTGGGAATGGGGGGGCGCTATTACAATATTTTATAAATTAATGAATGGTGCAGGGAAAGTAATAGGGAAATCTTATGTTATCCTCTCTCAAAACACTAGAATTAAAAGACACCTCTCACGGAATTAACTGCTGGCAGATAAAGCAAAGAAAAAGAAATATTTTTTTTCACACAACATACAAGTTAACCTGTGAAACTCATTGCCAGGGTGTATTATGAATGGCAATGGTATCACTGGGTTGCAAAAACAATCAATTAAGCTCACTGTGGATGGGTCCATCAATGGTTATTGGCCAAACTGGTGGCAAGGGTTGAGCGATGCATGAAACCTGTCACTGTCAAAAACTTTGAGTGGATGACAGAGGATTAATCATTCCATATATGCCCAATTTATGAACGATTCCTCTGATGTATCTGGCACTGGCCATTGTCAGAGACCAGATGTTGGTCTAGGTAGACCATTGGTCTGATCCACTATGTCAGTTCTTATGGTCCTACATACAAAGGAGCCGATCCCAATTGCTGAGAACCAGTGTGCGGAGCACATGCAGCATGCACACATGTACCGCCGTCATATGGCCTACAGCACATGTGTTCATTTATTTACAGTCAACTAGCCAAAATGTCATGTGCAAACTGCATGGGACAGGGCACATGCATGCAAACAGCAACGCGCAAAGAACCTGGGATCGGCTCCACCGTATACAGCAGGGATGGGGAACCTCCAGGCTGTGGACCACTTATGGCCCACAGGGCACTTTTCTAGGGCCCTCAGTGCTTCTTTCTGGCTCCCATTCAATGTGACCTACCTTTCCCAATTTCATGGCCCACAATTAGGGATGTGTAAACAGGACGGAGTTCGGATGTTCTGCCGTTTGGACTAAAACCTTAGTTTGGGTTCAGGGGTTCAGTCCAGTGGAGTTCAGACCCCGTGAACATTCAGCAGAGTTCGGCTCTGCCAGGAGGCATGGGGCGCTCCAGGGACCCCCAGGGGTCCCGTGGGGACATGGAAGGCTGTTGGAGACCCAGCAGCAGGAGCAGCAGCAGAGACAGGGAAGGCTTGGAACCCAGGGTTACTCAAGCAGGCAGGATTGATGCTTGGCCCCTGGGGGTGCCTGTGGTGCCAGGGTTGCCTGTCGGAGAACCAGCAGCAGTAGCAGAGGATGGGAAGGCTTGGGGCTTGGTGGCTGGCCTGGCACCCCTACTTGGCAGGGCATTGCAGGCTGCCAGGCATCGGTGGAGCAGTGGCGGACATTGGATTGCCTGGTAGCAGAACCCATGGTACAGTAAAGGCAGCTGCAGCAGCAGCAGCAGACAGGCAGCGTGGTATGAGCAGTGGAAGGCAGGGACAGCCCCTCAGCAGCAGCAGCCCAGATTGAGGAGGAGTCCCATCCTAAGACTGTCCCTGGCATGGGATGGCGTGTGCCACTGCACCATCAATCCATCACCAGGGGCATCTCGGGGAATCCCAGCAGCGGAAGGTTCACCTTGATGAAAAGCAACTACTCCACCAACTTGGCCCCCAGTCTCAGGCGGTGTGGCAAGCAAATGTCCCCTGTCATAAAGAACACCCGCTCACTGGGGACAATCGTTGGTGGGCAGGACAACAGACACTTGGCCACTTAGGACAAGGCCGGCCACACGTCCCTCCGAGAACTGTGTCGCCACCATGTTCTACCCCTCCCATCAGTGCTGTCAGTGGTGCAGCAGCAGCAGCAACCAGTTGAGGTCCAGAAGTGTTAGTGCACCATGGAGGAGCTGGGGCGGGGGCAGCTGCCAAGTCCATCAGCAGNCATGGAGGAGCTGGGGCGGGGGCAGCTGCCAAGTCCATCAGCAGCTGCAGGATGTGGAGGGTGGCGTGGCTTTCAACTGAAAGCCACGTGCACGTTGGATGAAATGATTACACTCGATGGTCATCCCTTCTCGGTGGTCAGGGACATGGGGTTTAGGCACCTGATTGGGTTCCTGGCCCCTCAGTTTAAGCTGCCCTCATGCACCACCCTGAGTCAGCAGGTGGTGCCAGTCTTGTACTGGGCATTAAAGGAGCGGGCAGGGGAGCAGCTGGAAGGGTTTTGGGGTGACACTGTCCACTTCACCACCAACCTGTGGTGAAGAAGAAATGCACTGCACGTCTACCTGGCAGTGACAACGCACTGGTGACAGGACCTGGAGGCAGCATTTGGCAGTGGCAGGAGGGGTCCCTAAGCAGGATATAGGTGGGCCCTGCTTCAGGCGGAAGTCATGGATGGCCGACACACATCTCGGAACATCAAGACAGCCCTGACCACCATGGTGAAGAAGTGGGTCACGCCAGATGCGCCCTTCACCAAGGGGTTCATGGTGATGCACAACATGGTCAGCATATGAGGGTAGTCTGTGAGGGGGCTTCACCAGCATCTCTTGCACCACATACACCCTTCACCTGGTGGTCAGGGATGCTCTGGGTTTGGGGAGAAGGGGATTGGGGCAGGCACCCTTATCTCCCTGATCGAGCGGGGGAGGACTCTGGCCGATTTCTGTAACCGGAGCATGACGGGCAGCGACCTCCTCCAGGTGAAGCAGGCCGAGCAAGGCTCCCCAGTGCACGAGCTGGTGCAGGATGTGTCCACCAGGTGGAATTCCATGTTCCTGATGCTCAAGTGGCTTCTCGAGTCTTGCATCAGGTTCAACAGGTGACAGACAGCTGGGCACCACCAGGGTATGATGGGGAGGAATGGGAGATCCTAGCTCACACGGTCTTCATGTTGAGACCATTCCTGGATGTAACAGAGACCATCAACTCCTCCACAGCCAACATCAGCCAGGTGACCCCTCTGGTCCAGAATCTCCTCAGGAGGCTGGAGGAGATTCTCCAGGGACCGGATTGTGGCCCTCAGGGCAAGAAACTGGTGACTTAGGCGGTTGGTCTGGTGTGGCAGCTGAAGGCACGGGCTGAAGGCTCGGTTTGATGAGCTCCTGCAGCAGGAGGAATAATAGTGTTGGCAACAATGCTGGACCCCAGAGTCAAGGGCAGCGTGGCACACCAGACACCACTCTATGGCCACTGGAAGGGTGAGCTGGTGGAGAGGGCCTGGCAGGCAGAAAGGGCTCTGGAGAGTGTGCGGCAGCAGAAGCAGAATGCCCCTGGAGATGGTGGGATTGGGAGCATACAGAACGTAATGGCTATCCATATCCATATCCATATATATTTGATACCCCGCACTCTCTCCCGTAGGACTCGAGGCGGCTTACAGCAATACAATACAATGCATTTGGCTAAAGGTTACTAGCCAAATGCAGAAAACAAGAAACAAGAGTAACCAAAAGTGACAAAAGACCAGCAATAATATAATATATGTATTTATAATAGACAAAAAACAGGATCTATAATATACAATGGTAGATAATGTAGGACAAAGCAAAAAACTAATCACAAGGCATGGGTCTAGAAATTGTAGATATAATCCGCATAGGAGACAGCAAAGATAAACAGTCCAAGAACAGTAAAAGCTATAAACATTCCTCTCTTCAGTCCTTCTCCTCAACGTTTCACAGATGCTTCTTCAGGGACTGGGATCAGCCACCCCTTTCAGTTGGCGGGGTCTGTCCCTGCCCCAGCCCTAGCAGTAGCAGCACCAGCAGCAGGCTCAGCAGCAGCAGCACTCCTATTGCTTCTGGATGATGTGGATGGAAAGCCCTCCCTGCCTGGAACGTAGGCCCCAGAACCCTGATGGTGGGTTCTGGGACTGGAGTGGCTGCTTCTTGATGCAGTGGATTTATGGCAGCCCATGAGTGGAATGACATCCCCAGAACCCTGATGGTGGGTCCTGGGACTAGAGCGGCAGGTTCTAGATGAAGTGGAATGATGGCTCTCCGTGAGCAGAATGATGCACCCAGAACCCTGAGGGTGGGTCCTGGGACTGGAGTGGCCAGCATCCATGCTTGGCCAGGAGTTGCAGGCTAGCTGCCATTGGTGGAGCAGCGGAAGAGGCCTGGCCAGGGCTCAGTGTCTGGGACCCCTGCTCACCTGGGCATTGCAGGATGGCTGGCTTCTGTGTGGAATACTTGTGGACAATGAAGTGAAATGACAGCCCTTCCTGCCCGTAACGTAGGCCCCAGAACCCTGAAGGTGGGTCCTGGGGCTGGAGTGGCTGGCATTGGTGCAGCAGTGGCAGAGGCACATCCAGGGCTCGGTGCCTGGCACCCCTGCTCAGCCTGGCGTAGCAGGCTGGCATCCTACTCTTAGGATCTCAACAAACTATTCTGTCAATTGGTCAAGCCTTGCTCAGTGGTGAATCTTGTGGCCACCCAGTAGCAGACATTGGATTTCTGGGGCACAGTACCCATGGCACAGCAGAAGCAGCAGCAGCGAACATTGGGTTGCTGGGGCACAGAACCCATGCCACAGACAGCAGAGGCTGCATTGGCAGCAGCAGCGGACATTGGGTTGCTGGGCAAAGAACGTGTGGCACAGACAGCAGGGGCTGCATTGGCAGCAGTGGAAGACATTGGATTGCCCAGTAGCAGAACCCATGGCATAGACAGCAGAGGCGGCATTAGCAGCAGCAGCAGCAGCAGCAGACATTGGATTACCCGGGCACAGAACCCATGGCGCAGACAGTAGTGGCAGCATTGGCAGCAGCAGCAGCGGATATTGGGTTGCCGGGGCACAGAACCCATGTCACAGACAGCAGAGTCTGCACTGGCAGCAGCTGCAGCAGACATTGGATTGACTGGGCACAGAACCCATGGCACAGACAGCAGAGGTGGCATTGGCAGCAGCACCAGACATTGGATTGCCGGGTAGCAGAACCCTTGGCACAGACAGCAGAGGTGGGATTGGCAGCAGCAGCAGACATTGGATTACCTGGGCACAGAACCCATGGCACAAACAGTAGAGGTGGCATTGGAAGCAGCAGCGGACATTGGGTTGCTGGAGCACAGGACCCGTATCACAGACAGCAGAGACTGCATTGGTGGCAGCAGCAGCAGACATTGGGTTGCCAGGGCACAGAACCCATGGCACAGACAGCAGAGGCAGAATTGACAGCAGCAGCAGACATTGGATTACCAGGGCACAGAACCCTTGGCACAGACATCAGAGGCAACATTGGCAGCAGCAGACATTGAATTGCCGGGGCACAGAACCCGTGGAACAGCAGAGATGGCAGCAGCAGGATTTGCCTGTGCGCAGGCAAGGATGGTAGGATTTGCAAGAGAAGAGCTCCCATACATCAGCAGATGGCAGCAGCAGGATTGCATTGGCATATTTGGATTTGCCATGGCAAAGCACTCATGGACCAGCAGACAGCAACAGCATTATTACCAGGCCAGTGGGGCACATCACCCAGGGTTGCCAGGGCAGGCAGACAGACATCTTGGCATGAGAGGTAGGCAGACTGGGGCAGGGCTTCAGCTTTGCCCACAGGGCGGGCAGACAGACAGTGTGGCATGAGCAGTGGTAGGCAGACTGAGGCAGGCATTGATGTAGGCCACCTGGATGGGCAGGCGGGCAGACAGGCAGTGTGGCATGAGCAGCAGAAGGCCGACTGAGGTAGGCTTTTATCTAGGTCACCTGGGTGGGTGGGCGGGTTGGCTGACAGGCAGTGTGGCATGAGCAGAAGGCAGACTGAGGCAGGCTTCCTGGGCGAGCGGGCCACCTGGCCGGGCGGGCTGGTGGGCAGACAGGCAGCGTGGCATGAGCAGAAGGAAGACTGAGGCAGGCTTTGGTCTTGGCCACCTGGGTGGGTGGACAGACAGGCAGCATGGCATGAGAGGCAGTAGGGAGGACAGGCTGAGATCTTGGCAGGGCACTCAGATAGGTTGGGGAAAACTGTGCAGCGCATGCAAGAGAGCCAATCACATAGAGAGAGAGCCAAAAACATCTTGTTTTTGTTTTTGTTTTTGTGGCTGGCTGGGTTTTTGGAACATTTGCCAGGCAGGACTCTTTCGGAGTTAACATACAGAGCCCTGGCAGATAATAATTCTGCGACTACCCTAGCTGTGATGACTTTTTTGGTATTTTATTTTAAGGCTAGGAAGAAGTTTTTAAATTTCCAATCTCTTAATAAGTAGGGATGGAAGTGGAAGGTTCCCATTTCCTAGCTGTGGGGCTATTGCCTCGAATTGGGGAATTTGTAGTTTATTCCTACCAATTCGTAGTATGTATATTAATCCTACTAATCCGTAGTATTGTATTTATATGTGCTTATAATTTATAAATTGTTGTTGCTTGTTTTGGTATTTTTGCTATGGCCATGGGCTACGTATAATAAATGAATCTGAATCATAGGCGGGCCGAGATCATCTAGCGAGAGGCCAGCTGGCAGGCTTACAGTTTCCCAATGCCAACTGCATCATGAGGTCAGTCAGATAAGCTGGCCGAGGCCATCTAGTATGAGACAGAGAGAGAGGGGGGGGGGCAGGCATTGGGAGGGATGGCATGTGCCACTGCCCCATCAATCCGTGTCCAGGGGCAGCTCAGGGAATCCCAGCAGCAGAAGGTTGACCTTAATAAAAAGCAACTGCTCCACCAACTTGGCCCCCAGTCTCAGGCGGTGCGGCGATCAAATGTCCCCAACCATGGAGAACACCTGCTCTCTGGGGACACTAGTTGATGGGCAGGACAAGAGACCCATGGCCACTTTGGACAGGGCTGGCCACATGTTGGTCTTGCCGGCCCAGTAGGCCAATGGATCGCTGCTGGGTTCTTTGCACGGCTCCTCCTCCAGGTAGCTCTCCACAGCTGCTGAGGTGTCATCGTACTCCTTCAGGTAACTCTGCCTGGGCACCACCTCCACTACTGCCCTCAGCTATGCTGCTTGCCCTGCTGTGCGAGAGCCCATGTTCCCCAGGGTGGCGTGCACGTATGAGCTGCTGCTGCTGGCAATAGGGGTGCTGCTGATACTCAGCCTGCTGGTGGTGTTGGTGCTGCTGCTGCTGCTGCTAGGGCTAGGGGCAGGGATAGATCCTTCTGGCTGAAAGGGGTGGCTGCTCCCACTCCCACCATCCCCAGGGGCATCCTGCTGCTGCTGCCGTGCACTCTCAAGAGCCCTCTCTGCCTGCCGGACCCTCTCCACCAGGTTACCCTTCCAGTGCTCGTAGAGCACTGTCTGGCATTCCATGCTGCCCTTGACCCTGAGATCTAGCATGGTTGTCAACACGTATTCCGTCCACTTCAGGAGCTCATCGAAATGCACCTTCAGCCCATGTCTTCAGCTGCCGCACCAGGTCAACCACATCATCCACCAGCTTCCTGCTCTGAGGGCCACAATCCCACCCCTGCAGAATCTCCGCCAGCCTCCTGAGGAGACTCTGCACCAGAGGGGTCACCTGGCTGATGGTCACTGTGGAGGAGCTGATGGTCTCTGTCACATCAAGGAATGGTCTCAACATGAAGAGCGCGTGATCCAGGATCTCCCATTCCTCCCCATCATACCCTGGGGGTGCCCCACTGTCCATCACCAGTTGAACTTGATGCAAGGCTCAAGAAGCCGCTCGAGCATCAGGAACATGGAATTCCACCTGATGGACACATCCTACACCAGCTGGTGCACTGGGAAGCCTTGCTCAGCCTGCTTCGCCCAGAGGAGGCCGCTGCCCGTCATGCTCCGGTTAAAGAAACCGGCCAGCTTCTTACCCCGCTTGATCAGGGAGCTAAGGGTGCCTGCCCCAATTCCCTTCTCCCCCAATCCAGGAGCATCCCTGACGACCAGGTGAAGGGTGTGTGAAGGGATGCTGGTGAAGCCCCTCGCAGACTGCCCTCATACGTTGGCCGCGTTGAGCGTGACCACACACCCCTTGATGAAGGGTGCGCCTGGCATGACCCACTCCCTTACAATGGCTATTAGGGCTGCCTCGATGTTCTGAGATGTTTGGCGGCCGTCCATGACTTCCGCCTGAAGCAGGGCCCACCTATACCCTGCTTAGGGACCCCTCTGGCCACTCCCAAATGCTGCCTCCAAGTCCTGTCACCAGTGCGCTGTCACTGCTAGGTAGGCATGCAGTGCATTTCTGCTCGACCACAGGTTGGTGGTGAAGTGGACGGTGGCACCCCGAGTCCCTGCTAGCTGCTCCCTTGCCCGCTCCTTTAAAGCCTGGTACGAGGCTGGCACCACCTGCCGACTCAGGGTGGTGTGCGAGGGCAGCTTAAACTGGGGGGTCAGGAACCCAATCAGGTGCCTAAATCCCATGTCCCCAACCACCGAGAAGGGCTGCCCATCGAGCGGAATCATTTCCCCCAACATGCACGTGGCTTTCAGTTGAAAGCCACGCCGCCCTCCACATCCTGCAGTTGCTGATGGACTTGGAAGCTGCCCCCCTCCCAGCTCCTTCATGGTGCACTGATACTGCTGCTCCCCCCTAGCAGAATTACCACCCTTGCTGCTAGAGGCAGCTGTTAGAGCAGGACGCTTGCCCGCTGATGGAGGCGGCGACTGGCCACTGCAGTCGGGAATCCACTGGCATCCACTGCCCCTGCCTGCCCATTTAGCAGCACAGCGTTGTGGCATCCCTTGAGGTGCCTTGCCATGGCAGTTGTGCCAAGGTTCGTGAGCACCTGCCCACACTTCACCACCTTCTGGCACAAAGTGCACTGCACCTCCCTGGGTTCATCCTCCCACACCAACTTAAAATGCACCCAGACGGAGGATTTTTTGCCCCCACCTGCCTTCTGACCCTCACCAGGTGACGCACCGCTGACAGCACTGTTGGGAGGGACAGAACATGGTGGCAACACAGCTCTCGGAGGGATAGCCATTGCCTCAGCACCAGACATCTCCTCCGCAGCACTAGTGTCTGCCTCGCTGTCTCCAATCTGAGTGATGTCCCACCAAGGGGAGTAGTGGGAGCCTGAGGCTGATGGACTGCCCACCATGCTGCTGCCACTCTCCCTGTGCCCCCTATAGCTGCTGCTGCTGCTTCTTATGCTGCCACTGCTGCTGCTCCTCTCCCTGTTGCCATTCCCGGGGATTGGGCCCTGCCTCTAGCAGCCGGGGTGGGATCCACCAGCCCTGGACTGCAGGGGATCAACTCAACAATGGGGGAAATTGGTGGCCCTTGAGGAACATCTGACCTCGAAGCACTAGCTCCTGCAACCGCAGCAGAGACAGCCGCAGCCTCCTGCACTGCAGGCCTCCCAGTGCCCTGCGTGGCAGGGGACGACACTGGTAGGAGGTGCTGCCAAACCACACCCTGGATACTGATACTGCTGGGAGCCTCTGAAGCCCGACTGCCAAAATCAGGCCTGTGCAGTTTGGGGCATGGTGATGGACTCGACGGGCTGCTGCTGATGCCTGCTGCCACTTCGCTGGCACCTCTGCCATGTGACCCATTGCCCCCCTTACGTGCAGCATACCAGCCTCTCCTGCTTCCCTTCTACATTTCTCCCACCCAAAGAATGCACTGGAAGATTTATATATATATATATAGATAGATAGATAAATAGCGTGTAGTGATTCAGTTTTAATATTTTATAGTGTGTTTGTAGGACTAGGCCGTTGTAGATAGTAGATAATATTCCATTTAGTTACATAGGTTTTAGAATAGTTAATAGCAGTTAGACTTAGTGTAGATATATATAATATTAGATTATCAATTAAATAACATAAAATATATATATGTTATTAAATAACATTATATATATATATATATATATATATATATATATAAAATGTTATTTAATTCATAATCTAATATTATATATATCTACACTAAAACTAACTGCTATTAACTATTCTAAAACCTATGTAACTAAATGGAATATTATCTACTATCTACAACGGCCTAGTCCTACAAACACACTATAAAATATTAAAACTGAATCACTACACGCTATTTATCTATCTATCTAT
>QEPC01008985.1:1001719-1018918 GCA_003113815.1 Sphenodon punctatus
AGGGGGGGGTGATTTTTAATCCCCCACCTTATATATTTATTTATGATTGTACCACGCCCTGTTTTATTGATATATTTTATATTTGTTTTAAATGTTTTTATACTGTTTTTGTTGTTGTTAACCGCCCCGAGCTGCATGGCAGGATGGGGCGGTATAGAAATCTAGAAAATAAAAAATAAATAATAATAATAGCATCGGTTTCCTGGACCCTTTTCAATCTGGGTTCCACCTCGGCTATGGCACTGAGACGGCGTTGGTGGCCTTGGTCGACAATCTTGGCCGGGAGATGAACGCAGGATGTTCGACATTTCTCATCCTGCTAGATCTCTCGGCCACCTTTGACACCGTGGACCATGGGCTGCTGTTGAGACGGCTGCGTGACCTGGGGAGTCTGGATGGGACTGTTCTTGAATGGTTCCGTTCATTCCTCTTGGGGAGAAGCCAGCGGGTGGTGTTGGGGGATGAGACATCTTGTCCCCGGGCTTTATCATGCGGCATTCTGCAGGGTTCCATTCTGTCTCCATTATTATTTAATGTATATATGCAGCCCTTGGGGGAGGTCGTGAGAGGGTTCGGGGTGCGATGCCACCAGTATGCTGATGATACTCAGCTGTACCTCTCTTTTTCAACTGACCCAGACCCTGCTGTCTTGTTGCTATCCCAATGTTTGGAGGCTGTGGCGGAATGGATGCAACTGAGCAGACTGAAACTCAACCCCAATAAGATGGAGGTGATGTTGGTGGAGAGAGCGAGGTAGGTAGTGGCCCCCCTGATTGGGGGGGGTGTTTGCTCTTCCATAGCTCAGCAGGTCCGGAGTCTGGGGGATGATACTGGATGCGGATCTCCGCCTGGAACGACAGGTGGAGGCAGTCGCAAAGGCTGCCTTCTGCCAGTTGCATCAGGTGTGGAGGCTGCGTCCGTGCGTCTCCGTCCCGAACCTGGCCTCCCTCATCCATGCGTTCGTCACCTCGAGGCTGGACTACTGCAACGTGCTCTACGTGAGGCTTCCCTTTTTCCTGGTTTGGAGGCTGCAGCTAGTGCAGAATGCGGCGGCCCACCTCCTTTCGGGGACGGGTCGTCGGGAGCACATAACACCTGTGCTCCGAACTTTGCACTGGTTGCCAATAGCGTGCCGAGACAGGTTCAAAGTTTTGGTGCTGATCTATAAGGCCCTTTGCGATCTGGGCCCCTCATACCTCAGGGATTGCCTCACCCTCCGCGCGCCAGAGCGGCTCCTTCAGTCTGCCAGGGGTGCCTTCTTGAAGGTCCCCCACATTAAGCGTGGGGCCACAATGGAGAGGGCATTCTCGGTTGCCGCGCCGCGCCTTTGGAACTCCCTCCCGGAGGAAGCTTGCCTGACTCCAAGCCTTTTGACATTTCGGCGAAGTTGTAAAACCTGGCTGTTCGCCCAGGCCTTTGGGGAGGGTGGGAGGGTGGGTTAGAGTGTTTTTATTTCCCCTACCCTATTTATTGTTTTATGATGACCCTGGCCCTGTTTTAATACTTGTATTTTGAAATGTTTAAATTGTTTTACATGTTTTTATATATGTTATTACTTTTTATTCTTAGCTGCCCGTTCAGTCGTTTTCAAGTTCAATTCGGACAGTTGGTTCGGACGTCCAAACAGACCAAGTTCAGTCCAAACTCCAAACATCTGAACCGCGTTCGCACATCCCTAAACCTCTTGGGCCCACCCAGTGGAAGCCACCTCCCATAGCCAACCCTGGAGCTGCTTTCCCTCACCCAAGACTTCAGGCAGCAATGCCATTATCACTTGACTCCAGTGTTTTGATTTCTGGACATTGGGTATCCCAAGCTTGACATCAGACAATGTGGCCCAGGGGAAAACCAGAAAGGTGGCAAGGCAACTCTACAGCATCAACTCCCCTCTCCTACGTCACAATGTTGAACAAAGCAACTTAGATTTGAGAGGCTAAAGGCAACTTCCCGCCCTTTAGTGCATCTGGTATCAAGCAACCCTGATAGCAGAGCTATCTGATCTACCACTGGCCTGTAATAGCCTTTTAATGCCTGAATTTTAAAAAGGCAGTATTGCTAGGCAATGTAATGATCTGAAACCAAGCCAACATGCCACTAGTTGGGTTTTTGTTTTTTTAAACAGCTGTTTGAGACAAAATGGTTGTGAATATATTCATAAACATTCTTTTTACACTACACACACAGAGCACAACTGTGCTTAAGTTAATAGATCTGCAGACAGATGCTTTACTCCAGTCCTGATGGCACCTAACCTGCTGATTGACTGTCAGAATTCTACAAGAGGAAAAGCCTTTGGAAGGAATTCTGCTTCTCACTAAATACTAAAGGATGGATCCTCATTTGGAGTAAATCAGCCCAGCTCCACTGAATTAGACCAGCTGTGGGTTTTTATCCTAAACCTGTTTTCCACTCGTTTATCTATCACTCTGTTGCTCTGGCTTCCCAATTACAGTAATTATTTATTTTGCAAAATCTATTTTAATTTATCCCTGGCATGAGAGTATCTCAATCTCCGCTAGCATAACGGTGTCACATTAATGCCTTGTTTTTTTTCAAATGTAAATTGATCTGTTTTGATTGATTTTTGCCTGACCTGTTAAAAAATGAATAAAAACTATTTAAATGGTGCAATAAACCACTTTATGCAACTCTCAACACTCCAAAGTAGAACAATTGTGCATGGATTAGCTTAATCATGGAGTTGAGAGCTTAGAAAGAGGTTGAGCAAGCCAGCCCTTTTGTGATGTAAAACAAGAAAACAAGCTTTCCATGCTCTCAAGCTTTGAGAGAGTTTCATTAATGTACACTGGGGGTGGGAGGTGGGGGGGAGGAATTAAATGAAACATGGGGGGGAAAATAGACAGCCAAAGCATAGTGATAGAGTTGAAAAGGTAGCCCCTAAACCCACTGAATAGACATCATCTTCATCATCATCATCATCATCATCATCACAAAATACATTATTAATTGCATAAAACGTATGTATCAAAATTGAAACAGCTGAGGCACTCTACGTAAAGCACCATGTAGGGAGGGTGGAGTTTGCTTACTATTCTCCCGCCCCACCCCCGTGTTTCATACCGGATGCTGACCATGCTTCTAAACCTCTTTTGCCCAATTTTTCATCAATTTTTTTTTTTTACAAATACAAAACATGCCTAGGATGGATGTAAAAGGGAATGAAATTTTACAGCAAAATTATTATTTATTAATTATTAATTACTATTATTTTATTATTATTATTTTACATTAAAATGAAATGGATGGGAATTGCCTGCCCCTCTGTAATTCCTAGCTAAAAGTGCAAGGCAAGGCATTCATATTTATCATGCTAAGGGTGGCCGCGATCCCATGCCTCGCAGATCGTGTGTGCGTGGTTCCCGCAGGGCACAATGTGCCCACAATGCAGATCCACTCAGTTTGCGCACCGTTTGTGCATGCAATCCGTGGGGCATGTGATCAGTCCTACTGTCCGCAACTACAGCATAGTCTCTCTAATCTGGACCTCCCATACACAAGCCCTTTTATATTGCATCCACACTTTATGCCCCCCTGCTGCTTCGGGGGACAAATAGCGCATTTCGTGTAGAGCTGAAACAGGTAGCAAATTTTGTGCCCATGGGTAATACCTGAAGTTTGGGACAGCCTACCAGGTACCAGCTTAATACACAAATACTGGAATGGGTACCCGACTACCTGAGATACTGCATATTACCATTGTTGATTTACCGATCTTCCATTTGACCCTTTTGCTGTTCACTGTTTTACCAATCCATTCCAATTTACCGCATTCCTGTTTTAGTGTCTTTCTGACCTGGAACAATCTATAGATGAATCCAGAATAATGAATACAGAATACAGAATAATGGTAAATGAGCAATCAGTAAAAATGGCACAAGATGGAATAAGAGAATGTAGAAATGGGAAACTGGTGACTCAGGACAGTTGTTTGATAACAGCAATTCATGTAATTTGTCAGGCACTAAATGGGTGCTATTTATTTATTTATTTATTTCAAATATGTATCTTCCACCCCTCTTGTATAAGCAACTCAGGGCAGCTCACAATAAAATAAAAATACAAATAAATAACAATAATACAAATACAAATAAAACACATAAAAACAGTTTAAAATCCAAACAGTTTGTTTAAAAGAAACCCAACTAATCCCCTAACTCATCCCACCATAAGTATTTAGTGCCCGATCTGCCCAAACTGATTTGGGTACCGCAATTTCAGTGGCACAATTTTTCATTTTTGCAGGCGCCCTTTTCAACTGTAGTCCCAAGGAGAGAAGCAGGGAACAGACAATGAGTGCTTTCAGTATTCACCTGCTGATCAGCCATGAACTACCCCCTCCCCAAAGTGCATCCCCCATCCCTTTTAGCTGTGTTGTCCAACACCTGAGAGCACAAATTCCCTCATCCAGCCTCTCCATCCCAGGGAGATTGATGTGCACTTTGGGATAAAGGACAGAGAAATTTGAGTACTGTCTCCTGTTTGTGTCTCATACTCCCTACCCCTTCCCCCATAGTGCATCACTCTCTCTGGGATTTAAAACAGCATCTGAAAGCATGGACTGGAAATGTGCTAGGGCGAAGGGGGGAGGAGTGGGGGGAGGTCAGGGGGTGACAAATAAACAGGAAGAATTAGGGAGTGAATGTCACCTCTTGAAACAGTATCCTGGTTATGTGCCCCCCCCCCACCCCATGCAAATGCATCAATTTTTCATATGCGAACAAATAGCTTGCTTTTCAAGGTATCCATTTCCATGGTACTGTACTGTATTTAGGCTTCTAAGGGCAGCTAAACGTCTTACCCAATTTGGTTGCTATCTTCAAACATATGGTGCTGATTCAAGGCTTATTGGAATGAGTGAGGTTCTGAGGGGTGGGGCCTCACTCATTCCTAATATATTGTTTCTTTTACCTATTGTCTTTTGTGCTCAGTAAACAGTATGGTAAGGAATGCAGTTTCTATATTAATGGGCTTATTTGTAAAACAAACTCAACAAAATTGCTAAGTGTAAACCAAACTCAATGTATTCAGAATAGAGTGAAATACAAATTGTTATAAATACAACAAAATAAATAAACATGAACAATTTAAAAATATACATTTCAAAAATGTGACAATTCTGACCCAGGCGACAGTGAAGCAGGAAAGGCGAAGTAAAGATGGACACTCATTTCGTTAAATCACACCATGCTGAGAAACCTAATGAAATTCTTGTCTAGCATACTTCACGTGCTAACCTCAATATTCCCGCTTTTTTAATGGTTTCTCCCACAAACACCCCAAGGCCCTATTATTATACACTAATGGCCTACTCAATTCCATTGCCAAAGTACTACTACCGGAGCTAAAACATATCTCAATGAGCCTGTACAACCCGGGATACTGAGGTTCAATTAGAATATTAATTCATTTGGAGGAAGCCAGAGAGATAGAATCATTGGTGTGGCCTGTCTATAGAAATGACATCATGCTGCCCACCCATGGAGAGATTTTTGAACATGGAGAGATTATGATTTATGTGTCAATCAAATGTCCATTGAAGTCAATGGGAAAATGCCCATTGGCGTCAGTATGAATGGAATTAGGCTTTACATGATTTTCAGAGTTATAGTAGCATAATGAACTGGAATATGGGGTTTACAGAGATGGGTCCCAAATTGTTGCATGAAATGTCTTCTCCCCATTTGCTCTAAACTCTACACTACGGATGCTGTATTCACAATAGCTGGGAAGTATATTTTTAATTTTGTTTAGCTTTTGTTAAACAACTTTCCATTTGAAAAAAACCAAGCCTTTCTGTTTTTGAAGAGAAAAATATAGTAAATGGCAGGATACGAATTAATCGCTCAGTTCTGAAGGCCAGAGTCTGACAAAAACTGGGATAAAAACAAGAGAAGCACCATTGAAGTCAATGATGCTCCCCAACTGCAAAATAGTAGAAGAATCAGTTACAGAGCCCGCCAGACTTTACAGCTTGAAAGTCAGATAATAAAAGGGCAGTGTCCTTGCCACGCCGTAATCTCCTGTAAGTAGTTATTGGATGAATGGATTTTGTGAAGAAACTGGAAGCTGCTCGTTACAGGATGATAAATAAATGCGCCTTCAAGCTGGAGCCAACTGCAGCTTAATGTTGATGGCATTCATGTCAAAGAAAGCATAGTGTCTAAATTGCAAGCACTAATAATACCCTGGCTGTATATTTTGCTTTGCAGATGGCCATTAATATCATAATGACTCTTTATGATGGATAAAATGCAGGGTATGCAACTGCTGTATTCAGTCCAGCAAGAAGGGAGAGTCCAGCTGTATTTCAGTAAAGAATGATGAAGGGCAGTAATGTGAACTACATTGTATGTAAAAAGATAGGAGACCCAAGTGGAGATGTCTCTGCATCATATGTTTTCTAGGAATGTGCGAACGCGGTTCGGAAGTTCGGAGTTCGGGTCGAACTCAGCCTGTTCGGATGACTGAACTGAATGTCCGAACTGAACGCTTGAACGGCCGAACAGTTCGGAAAAGTTCGGATGAGTTCGGGGGTGGGAAAAGCATGACTGGAAGGCGGGAAAAACATGACTGGAAGTGGGAGGCAGCTGAGGAGCAGACTTCCTGGCACCATGGGTGGAGACCAGGGGTGGTTTCAGGGTCAAATTATACCGATACCAAAAAAAAAATCAAATTCGGTTTCGGTAACGATAGCGCTACTTTCAGCTGTTCGGCCAAGTTTGGCCAAACCGAACTCCGCCAAACTGAACAGCCGAACCCAAACTCAGGTTTTGGACTGAACAACCGAACGTCCGAACATCCGAACCGCATTCTGTTCGCCCATCCCTAATGTTTTCTATATTTCCCCTTGTCCTGGCTAGGGCTGAAATGCTGTGCCGCTGCAGCTGCATTTACTGGCAGAAAGTGCTCTTCTGCACCAAGCAGCATGGTTAGGAAGGGAGCAATTTTTGCGCCTTCCACTTGTGGCTTTCGCGGTATTTTCACCACTGTACATTTCACACGGAAGTGGTAGGTTTGCCACAATTTCCCCTTTCCCTTAAGCGTGGCAGATTTGTGATTCTCACAGCATTTCAGCCAGGGGTGTAGCCACTGTGGTACCAAAGTTCTTCTTCGAGGGGGCTCCTTCCATTTTCACTTGCGCGCCCTTCTCTTACCAGCATATACCAAGCTCACTAGCTTAAAAAAACAAACATGTGACGTTAACACACCCCCTCCCTAAATAAGGTACCTAAACCCAACACAGTTCCTTCCAACCGTAAGCAATTAGGAAGAAAATTCCATGTGGGGTCAGAAGGGTGGGTGCTTGTAAGAATGTTGGGGCCATCTCAAAGAATCTTGTTTACAAGGCATCAACCTTCTGTTCTTCTTCAAGTGGCTCCTCCCATTCTCACAAATGGGAGAGTACCAAGCCTAGAAAGAGGCAGTGAGGGAATTTTCTAAAAAAATGACACTCCATGCAGATTGGATCTACAGCCTGGGAGGGGGGCAGCAGGCAGGGGGCAGCCTGCTCTGGAGGGGTCTATTCAGCTGGGGGAGGGTTGGTTGTTTAGTGCTGTTTCTGTTAGAAGGATGGACACATCCTCCTTCTTCACTTTGTGATCGCCCCATAGAGAGAAATGGGGGTGCAGAGCAGCTACAATGAAGCAGAGAGCCATCCCAGCAAAGGGGAAGAATTTGTCCTTGGCACCCTAACACACAAAGAGAATTCACAGAAGAGCAGGGACTCCCCCCTCCCCCCTCCATCCCCTGGATCAGCATCAGGAGCCAAGTGCTCACTCACTGCTGCTGGGGAATCCCTGCACTCTAAGCGGGACAGAGACAGCGACTAATGCACAAGGAGGGATAACAAAGATCCCTCCCTCAAAGCTCAACTCTGGGTGCTGCCCTGTTTGTTGTCCCTCCTTGTGTACTAGTCTCTGTCCTGCTTAGAGTGCAGGGATCCCCGGCCCCTGCAGCAGTGAGCGAGCGCCTGGCTCCTGATGCTGATCCAGGGGATGGGTGGGGGGGGAGGGAGTCCCTGCTCTTCAGTGAAGAGACAGATGGCTGTCCAGATACTGACAGATACCGACAGATGGCTGCCCAGCCTCTTTTTGAAAACTTCCAGCAATGGACAACCTTAGCCTACAACCTCGCTAGACATCTCATCCATTGTCGCACAGTTCTTACTGTTCTGAAGGGTTTTTAAAAAATATTTAACTGAAATTAACTTCATGTAATTTGAGCCTATTGTTTCTAGTGTAGTAATGAAGAACAGTTTCTATCCTGAAACAAATATTCAGAACCACAGAAAAGCAGGTAGTGAATACTGCTTCATATTAACTTAGTTAAAAGGGATATGGATATACTAGAGCTGAAACAGGTAACTAATTTGGTACCTGCACATAATACCAGCATTTTCAAGTCCCATGTCTGGTATACCAAAAAAATAGTAATTTCTGTTACCAATTTACCAGATTTTCTGGGTATCAATTGAAAAATGACTAAGTGCGCAGTACTTGGATTGGGAGGTAGAGGGGACCCCGGTTCAAGTCTTGCCTTAACCAGAAACTCACTGAGTGACCTTGAGGATTAAAAAGTTCTGTTAATTTGTTGTATTTGAAGTGATCTAGGGGCCATGGGAGGGGAATGCTATATAAAAATAAAGATTATTATTAAAACCGAAACACTGGGACCAGAAGTCAGTATTCCATGATGTTGGGTACCCGATTTGGTTCGTAATCGGGTACCAATTTGTACTCACTATTTTCAAGTTGATTCAGAGACTGAAAATTCAGTGGGAAAACCTGTTTTTGCAGGTACTCATTTCAACTCAAAGCTATTCCAAATGCATCAAATTTGGTATATTCTCACCAAATATTCATTTCATCTTTAATGGTAACAGCCTATTATGTCTATGTGTAAGACTGATAATAGTTGCATTGTACTATGTCTCTATGTTTTATCTCATGAAATTTGGCGTTCCTGTTCAATTTCTCTGTCCTCCCAATGTCGAGCGATGTCAGTTCTATTTACTCTTTCCTTATCAGATGCCATCTCAGATGTTCTTTATATTATGACACATTATTGAAAAGATGGGGAACCTTGAGTGAATGTCATCACTTCTTTTATTAGCCATTAAGCCCTAATCTGAGGCTGGAGACACATTCCCCATCTTTTCCACAGGTGTTTCTGCCTCTTTATTTAACAGCAATTCTTGTTGCCTTAAAAAGTAATTCACATGAAGGATGATAAGGAATCTTGAGTCTCATAACCTGTTCCCCGTTTGCTCTCTGTGAGCACATAGATCTAATCAGTTAGATTTGCTGGAATTTAAAGAGACCTAGTCAACCTGATCATGCTCTCTCACACACCATGGTGAAAGATAATACAAAGATTAGATGGATTAGATACCAATTGCAGCTTTTAGAAGGAAAGTTGAATCTCAGACACAATTCCTAGGAAAGATGCAGTTCATAAACTCTAAGAGGAACCCCTAACTATTCCATAATGCTAGGGGTGTGCATGTCATTTTTGTTATTACAATAACGATAATGAAAACTGTCATTTTCATTATTGTTTTTGCAATAACGAAAATGACAAAAAATAATAACAAAAATAGGACCAAAAACAACTTTTTGTTTTTGAAATAAAGGGATAAAATTGAAAAATGTATTTCCGGCTATAAACTTTTTTATTCTTATTCAATTCTGATGAAACTTAGGTATGTTGTACCCCCAATAGAGGGCAGTATGGGTAATTTCAGACATTATGTGCTCCCGGGTCACCACAATGGATTCCCAAAGGTGGTGAGCCGGCTAACACACACACACACACTCCCGTGGTCCAGGACAGCCCCAAACAGATGTGATGGGAGCGGGACCATGGCAGGGAAATGAATGGCTGGACCACAGCCCGGGACAGCGCAACAAACGTTACGCTGATTCCAGGCCATGGTCAGAACACCCAGAAGACACTGGGGAGGGGCGGGAGGAAAACATGGCCGACCGAGGGCAAAGGAAGCCAAAAGCACCTAAAGGGAATGCCCACACAAGGGAAATGGGAAGGGAGGGGGAGAAGGGAGAAGAGTGGTCAAGGCAGTGCACAGAACAGGCACAGGGAAACCCGAGAACACAGCGGAACACACAACACAAACACACACCCAGGCACAAACACACCTGAACGGGAAAGGAAGGAAGGGGGAGCACACTGGGATGGCAAACATACACATTGCAATGGACAAAGGGGGGGACAGCCCCAGGCCAAGGAAGCTGAGAGGACGATCCCGGGGACAGAGCGGGACAGAGGGAACGGCACCCAGAACCCCACCAACAGCATGGTCAGCAAGGGACACCCAACAGCAACACAGGCAGCCCAAGGCACGGAGGTCCCCACAGGGACAGAGCAATGTCACAGGGGGAGGGCAAACAAGTAGGGAATGGCACCGGAGCAGTTCTAGACAGGTCCAGGAGACAGGCAGGGATCCCCCGCGCCGGTGCAAAGGCGCAGACGGGGATGGAGGCGAGCCGGAACCGAGGCACTGCACAGGTGAACCCCCCCCCAAAGGTCACCGGGAGGCACAGTCCGGGGGCCCCAGACCTGCATAGTCATAGAGGCACCCAGGTGTGTGTGTCTGGGCCACAGGCACAGGTGAGCAGCCGGCCAGGCAAGGGATGACAACACCACCTGGAGAGCCGGTAGCTGTCTCAGAGAGCAGGACACAGCCACAGGAGGGGCTGGCCACAGAGGGTAACACCACAGGCAGCGAAGGCCAGGGGGTGCCTGAGGAGGGGCACAGAGACACAGGCAAGGGCAACGGAACCCATGGAACCAGCCAGAACAGCAGCGAGCCTGGTACAGCATGGAGCGAACGGAAAGTGACCCAAGGCATCATGGGGGAGATGGGAGCACATGGCGTGGCTGGCATCCAGGGCTCCAAAGATACCGGAGGCATCACAGGCAGCTGCAGTGGGTCACAAAGGGGCCCAGGGTGGGGTGTCCCACCAGATGCACATAGTGGGGCCAAAGAAGCATGCCCTGATGGTAGCCCAGTGCAGACGTGGTGGGTGATGAGGTAGTAGGCCTTGAACGGATCCTGCATGGCTAACCCCACCTGAACATCAGCACAGGACCACACACCAGCCAGTGCCGCCAGCTCTACTCCAGTGGGTTCCGACAAGCCATAGTCAGCATCAGGGGGCCGTGGAAGATGCCCAAGCTCCAACAGGTGATGATACGCCACCCCACACGACCGCTGGTACCCAAGGGCCCCGTGGACGCAGCTAAAGAAGGAAACAGCCAAGGCAGGGCCCCCCTCTGCCAGACAGATCGTGTAGGTGGCCAGGCTGCACACTGAGAGGGTTGACATGGTCTCCGCTGTGGACCACCCCACATGCGAGCACCGCATCTCAGGAATGCACCCATCGGGAAAGGGACAGAGGCCCAGAGCCTCCGCATGCAGCCAGCACTCACGAGCACTGGCCTCATAGCCAAAGTAGCAAAGGCCTAGGCTCATACTTGCATAGGCAACTGAGAGGGTATCTGGGCATTACAGGAGCAGTTGCACGGGAATGCCACAGGTCACACAGGCTCATGGTCTCGTGAAAGGTCCAACTATGGGGGGCACCAGCCGTTGAAGGGCATGGGAGCCCTGGGGAAGCACAGCTGGCCATGGTCCAGCAAGCAGTGAGTACTAAAAGCAAGGGAAGAGGGGCCTTACAGTCCCAGGTGGGATGGGGAGGGAAGCAGGGGAACTCTAAGGATACACGATAAGCCCACAAGTCACAACATGGGATGGCTAACGAGCAAGGTGTGGGGTGCGGACCCAACAAAGCTGCAGGAAACAAGTGCACAGACAGTACAGCCAGCACTGATAGGAGGGCATTGATGACAACAGGCAGCCAACACTGATAGCAGGGTGGTGATGACAACAGGCAGCTAACACTGGTAACAGGGAGGTGATGACAACAGGCAAGCAGCTTCGGATCACATGCCCAGGCGCATGCAGGGCCAGGGCACGAGCCCCCATGCCAGGAGAACAGGTGCACTCAGGGGGCCCATTCAACTGCCGCGCATCAGCCGGCTAGCCACCGCTGGGGTGGCTGGGTGCGGGGGCGAGCACAGGTGCTCAAGGTCGCTCCGCACAGGTGCAAGGGCAGGGCAAGGAGCTGGGGTGGGACTGGCCCTCGGGCAATAGAGGCATGCACCGGATCACACCAGGGACATGGTCCGCCATGGATGCGGGATGGAGGGGTGCCTGCAGGATTCACATGGCCATCTGCATGGAGTGGTTCCGGGCACACACAGACCTCATGCGCTTCTCCGCAGATGCGATCCACCTGGCTGCCCGCATAGAGGTGTGCATAGCCGGGAGTGCTGCAGCCATACGGCGCACCCACCATGGGTGGAGGCACTTCCTGGCCAGGCTCAGGGCCCTGCGGGTGTCCAGAACATACCAACGGGCCCTCCTCTACACCCGAGAGCAGCCAGCAGTACTCCGCGAGGCTGATGGCCAACAACACTGGAGGAAGGAGGCCCTGGGACGTGCACCTATACTCGCTATGCCCATTGACTGGTGGATCTGGGTCACTAAGTGGGCACAGGGGTGGTGGGCTGGGGCCCATGCCTGTTGGGATGAAACCACCTGGAGATCGCACTTCAGGATGGACAGGCATCGCCTCCTGCAACTTGCAGAGCTGTTGACGCCCTGGCTGGAGCAGCAACACACACCCATGCAGGCCCCAATTCCCATGGTCCAACATGTGGTCATAGCGGTCTGGGCCCTGGCAACACCTTATTCCTGCCAGTCCATGTCCCAGCACTTCGGTGTTGGGGTGAGCACCATCACTAGTATCCTGAGGGACTTCTGCGAGGTCATGGAGGGCATGCTCCTGGACCTCACAATCCAGCTCATGGACCAGGATGTCATGATGACCGGCTTCGTGGCTGGCAGCTTCCTCAACTGCCAGGGCACCATGGATAGCACCCATATTGAGATCCTCTGTCCCTCCAATGGGGAGGCTGCAGAATACATCAACTGGCATGGGTACCATTCCCTGAAGCTCCAGGCAGTAGTGGACCACTGGGGCCAGTTCATTGACATCTACACCAGCCACTCCAGCTGCAGCCATGATGCCAGGATCATGACCATCTTGCCCCTCTGTGCTCAGATGTACCAGGGAGACTTTGCAGACATGGGGATGTTCAGGGTTGAGGGGGTGCTGATGTCCCCCTGCATCTTGGGGGACCCGGCCTATCCCCTCCTCCAATGGCTCATGATAGCGTACCCGGCTGCCAGGAACTCCGTGGAGGTGCTCTACAATGGCCACCTCTGTACCTCCAGGACCGTGGTCGAGAGAGCCTTTGGTGTTCTCAAGCAGCGCTGGAGGTGTCTATCAGCCCAACTGGACTACACTGAGCTTCCCTGGAGAGGTGGGTTTCCAGAGATGCCACTGCCTGAGGGCTTCACCCCACCCCCTTGGTGGCCACCCCACCACCTGTACCCAGCCCACGACTGCAAGTATTCCACTGGCCCCAACCACTGTACAGAGAGGCTCAATAGTTAGCGATCATTTCCACCCATGTCTTTATTGTGCTGAGTGTGCCCACGTGCCCCCCTACTTACCCTCCCCTGTATCTTACCCCCCTTATCTCCCCCTCCCCCTTACCCCCTGACCCTGGAGCTTCCTGGGCCATTCCTTCAACCGCCCTGAGGGCAGCATGGAGCTCTTGAAGCTCCTCTCACCCCCCGCTGTCTGTGTCCCCGACCATGCCCTGGGAGGCCTCCATGTCCAGGATGGCTGCTGGGGTTGGGATGGTGGGTGGCCCCAGTGCCAGAGGCCCCCCCCCGGGTGGCTGCTGTCTCTGGAGGCCTGGTGGGACCAGGAGGCGAATGCGTGGGCCCTGCAGGCATGCCGGCAGCTGGGGTGGTGGAGGGGGCAGTAGGGGTGCATCCTGCGTGGGCCCTGCGGGGGCCAGCAAGATGCCTGGCGGAGTGTCCGCTCATGGTCCCCACATGTAGCAGCAGTGACATGCCTATGTCATGGGACCGGTCCATCTTGCATGAGTGCTTCACCACCATCTGGTCTATGGCCTGCTCTAGCCACCTGAATGCCTCCACCTGCCTGTTGTGCTCCCGGAGCTCCCACCTCCATTCCAGTCACACCTCCACCTGCAGCCTCCAGTCCCTGGACTCCACCTGCTGCAGGGCCCTCTCTGTGGCTGCCTCCATGCGGTTGATGCCCACTATCATCCACTCCCCCAGCTCGGTAGTGGTCCGGATGATCTCCTCCACCTGCTCCTCCCTCCGGCACCGTACCCGAGCCCTGTGTCTTCCCGCATCCACTGTGCTGGTGGGACCGCAGCTGGTTGCCCTGTTGGGGTGCACAATGGGGTCCATTAGTCCAGCCCTGCCGCCTGCCTCCCATCCCATTGCGGTGCTGCAGGTGCCCAATTGAGCACAGCTGCAGTCCCTGCATGGGCCTGGTTTATGGACTGACCTGCGGTTGGGCGTGCAGGCAGCAGCTGCATTCCTGCTGTCATCACCTCCTGCCTAACTGCCTTGGTTGCCTGTTGTCCTCGCCGCCCTGATCTGTGTGTAGGCTGTCCTGTCTGTGTGCTTGTTTCCAGAAGCTGGCCTGGTCCGCACCCCACGCCTCGCTCGTTTGCCGTGCCATGTTGCGGCCTGTGGTCTTATTGCTTGGCCCTGCTTCCCCTCCCATCCCGCCTGGGATTGTGGGGCCCCTCTTTCCTTTCTGTTAGTATCAGCCACTTGCTGATACAGCCCTGGCTGTATCCTTCTTTGGTTGCATTCACGGGGCCCATGGGTACCAGCAATCGCGTGGGGCAGTCCATCACCGCCTGTTGGAGCTCCGTCACCTTCTGTGGCCTCCAGCTGCTATCTATGGCTTGTTGGAGTCCACCAGGGTAGAGCTGACGGCACTGGCTGGTGTATGGTTCCGATCCAATGTCCAGGTGGGACTCGCCGTGCAGGATCCCTTCGAGGCGTACTACCTCATCGCCCACCACATGTCTGCGCTGGGCTACCATCGGGTCATGCTCCAGTGGCCCCACTACATGCACCTGATGGGCCACCCGACCCCTGTATCTGGCTGTGAGGCCCGCTGTGCCTTCTGGGCCCTGGATGCTGGCCCCGCTGTGCGCTCCTGGCTCCTCCCTGATGCTGTGGGTCACTTCCCGCTCCCTCCATGATGTCGTGGGCTCGCTGCTGTGCTGGCTGGTTTGTGGGGTTCCGCTGCACCTGCCTGTGCCTCTGGGCCCCCTCCACGGGCCCTGCTGTCTGCCTCTGGAACCATTATTCCTCTCCGTGGCTGCCTTCTCCTGTGACTGTGTCCTGATCTCCACACCGGCTTCCAGAACCCTTCGGTGCTGCTGTCCTTCATTGTTCAGACGCAATCCCTCCTGTGCCTATGGGCCCCATCCTCAGGGTGACTCTGTGAACATGGGGTTCTAGGGCCTCTGAATTGTGCCTCCTGGCATCCTCCGGGGGGGTGGGGTTGGATCGCCTGCTCAGCTCTTCGGCTCCGGCTCTCCTCCATCCCGTTCATTGCACCCTGGCCGGCACCTGTGGTCCCTGTCAGTCTTCTGGACAATTCCCAGGCCACTCCCTGTCCGTGTGGCCTCCCCCTGTGCCTGTGATCTGCCCCTGAGGGGTCCCCCCATCGTAGGGCTGCCTGTGTAGCTGTGGGGTTGCCCGTGCTTCCTGTGCTGTTGTCAGGGTTCTGGATGCCATCCCCCATGTCCTGCCCTGCCCCGGGCTTTTCCCTCCAAATTTCCTGGCCCCGGGTCCCCCCTCTCCCCTTTTCCCATTGTGCTGAGTATGTTGGCCATCCTGCTGTGTTCCCCCTTCCCTTCCTTTCCTGTGCGGGTGCATATGCGCCTGGGCGTGTGTTTATGCTGTGTGTTCCGCTGTGACCTCATTTTATCTTGCCTGTTGTGTGCACCGCCTCAGAGACTCTTCTCCCTCCTCCCCCTCCCTTCTCATTTCCCTTGTGTAGACGTTTCCTTTTGGCCCTTCTGGCTTCCTTTGCCCTCTTTCTGCCATGTCTGCTTCCCACTCCTCCCCGGTGCCTTCTGGGTGTTTGGACCATGGCCCAGAATTGGCATCACATCTGTTGCGTTGCCCCAGGCTGTGGTCTATCGGTCAGATTCCCTGCCCTGGTCCCGATCCTGTCATGTCTGTTTGGGGCCTTCCTGGACCACAGGGGGTGGTTGATCGGCTCGCCACCGCTGGGAATCCACTGTGGTGATTCGGGGGCCCGTAACGTCTGAAATCACCCATAGTTTACACATCCAGGCTGGCCAATTATCATCACAATCACATCCTGCAGCACTGCGACAGAGGAAATCAGAGAATCTCTACTGGCTCTTTCCTTAACTGATGCTTCTGACTTCCCAGTAACAAGTGGGGGAGAGATGTTGGGATGATCACAGCACAGAATGAGGATATTTTTTGACATTTCTGCTGGCCAATTGTCATCACAAACCGATCTTATACCACAGTAACACGTAAAATAATCCCTGGCATAGGCTCCTTCTCTGCATTTGCTGTGCAGGCATACAAAATTGGTACTCTTTATTACATCTTTCTGATATTTGGCAGAGATGATCATGAAAGTGTGATATACAGCCCTGCCAAATTTCATGTATACTGGCTGGCCTACAAAGATGTTACAGTCACAAATACATTTATAAGTTAATTCCTTATACCACCAGGACCCTTTATCAAATCCTTCTGAAAGTTGGCAGAGATATGGGAAGGTATATAAACTTGCCAAGTTTCTTCTACATTAAATGTGAGGCAAAGAAATTACAGCTAAGAACATATATGAAGATTGTTGTAAAATAATATAATTCAACTGCTTATACAATTGGATTCCTTTATCCAATCTTTTCAGAATTTGGTACACTTAATGCCTTCGATTGGAGGTACATGTCCTCCAGCTTTTAGCCATATAGAACGAAAAACAAAAAATTACAGTCAAAAATGTGTTTTCAATTGAAACCAATGGGAAATGAAAACATAAAGCAGCGCTCATCCCCTCCAGGTGAGCAGGGCTCCACCCCCAGAAGCCCCCAGCAGCCATTGCAGTGCTCATCCCCTCCAGGTGAGCAGGGCTCCACCCCACAGCCACAAGCCAAAGGTGCACGCCCGCCCCCAGAAGCCCCCAGCAGCCATTGCAG
>QEPC01008985.1:1019018-1032138 GCA_003113815.1 Sphenodon punctatus
CCCCCCCCCCCCTCCCATCTCAGATTTTTTTCATTTGGTTATTTTGTTTGGTTGTTCAGTTTGGTTTGGTCTGGTCTAGTCATTTTAACAACTGCACATACACAATAGCAAAAATATTGCTGAAATTATTACAAAATCCCCCTCGCAGCCTCTAAGGTCAGCCGAGCACCTTCTTGCAAGTTCCATCATTGCATGAGGCCCATACGACAGAGGCTTTCAGAGAAGCATTCTTGGTGGCTATTCCACAATTCTGGAATTCCCTTCTGCTGGAGGTTTGCCAAAGCCCAAGCCTGCGCATATTCTAGAGAGTATGTAAAGCCTGTTTATCCAGCCAGGCGTTTAACAGGCAGTATTAGGATTTGGGAGGGTTTATGAGGATTTTATATGTGGTTTTCTGTATTTTATATGTATGTTTTTACAATGCAGTTAGCAGCCCTGTGCCTTCAGGGAAGGGCGGGATAAAAATCTAATTAATTAAATCAATTGAAATATCAAAATGTCCAAAATACCCAAATAACCAAAACCAAAACCAAATAGCTGAAACAGATACCAACAGAGAGCACAAATGGGTATCAGTCATTACTTGAACCCCCATTTTCAGTCCAGGTTATGCAGATGTGATGAGTTTGCCTGGTTCTTTTAGGAACCTGCATCAGCTCTTAATTAGGCTTCATTTTTTAAAATTGATTTGATTTTAGAGAACTGACCGTGCCCTAAGGCAGAACAATACTAGCCAAGATGGACCTTTGGCTTGACCTAATACGGCATGTCCTATAGTCTCACTTTAGCATGCCTCCAATTTTAATGATGCCCAGTAGTAACTTACTACAGTCTGATGGAGGATTCCAATAGGCATGTCAATTTACACCATCTGAGGATCCATCTTCTATTAATTCAGTTCTTTAATTAGTCTGCACAAGTATGGTGGCAGTGATGCCCCCAGAGTAACAAATACAGATAACCTTGTCATAACACAAATGCTTGATGGATAGGTTTTAACACAGAGTTGCTTTAAATAATACGATTTTATTCAGGAGGAAAAAAAAATACTCACTTTAGCAGAAATCAACAGCCCTCTAGGCTTTCAGATGCTGGTAAATAAGTCAGACTAGCAAATCAATCAACACTTCTTCTCCTCCCCCCCCCCCTCCCTGCAGCCTCCATGTACAGTAGATTTAGTGTATGTGCTAGATTTTTCTGCGTGTGTGTGTGTGTGTGTGTGTGTGTGTGTGAATCTCAAGCAAAATATAAATAACAGGAAAGTTCCAGTTAACATGGCTCCAAGCAGGAATGCGTGTTCTTCTTCCTTCGTGCATGATTTCCATAGCTATTTTCTGTCTCCAAGACTCTTCGTCTCCCCATTTTCAGTTATTTCAGCACAGCTGTCTGTGTGTGACGCACGGCAGAAAGCCACAACTTGAAGTGAATAGACAGATGACACGGAGGAGCTTAACATTTGAGCACAAGGAATGGTGTGGGCTTTTTATGTAATCATTTGCTTGAATTTTAATATCAGGTTTTTTACCTTTATCTCTCTCAATTCTTAAATCAGATTTGCCCCAGAAAATATCTACACTGGGACCCTGCTTTAACAGCAATGGTAATTAACCAAGAAGATGTACTACCAAGGGATCTGTTTATGATAATAATTGTGGACTTTTTTGTTTCTTTTCTGCATCCTATTTGTTATAACCTTGGTTGTAAACAATACATTTTTGAACTTGAACTACTACCAAGGGAGGTGGTGGATTCTCCAGCATGTTGAGCCTTCTAATCAAAGCAGAGCATCCCCCCCCACTCAGCTGTTTGGCGGACTGGGTGCACATGGCAAACAGCTGATGGAAGCCCCATGGAGTGCCCCCACCAGCTCTTTGGCAGGCTGAGTGAGCACACCAAGCGGCAAATGGGGGACCCCCCCATCATCTGTTTGGTGGCAACTCTTCCTGGAGGCCCGATCCTGCTGAGCAGCATTGGCCCCGAGGGTTCTCCTGTGTGGCTAGCTCCTGGACTGACCTGGGTCATGGAGGAATCTGTGACATCAGTCCGCATTCCCTGTTACAGAGGGAGGGCTGCTTGTGTGAACAGCCCTCCCCACCAACCTGAGGAGTGGCAGTTGCAGTGGTTTGCCAGGGGGCAGCCCAAGAAGGCTCCTCACTGCTGTCACGTCTGTTTTCATCCAATATCTCGATGGACATTTCTTTTCTTCTTTTTTACCAATACCAACTTTCCACTTACCAGGATCCTGTTTATCTACTTTCCCGTTTACCACTTTCTCATCAATTTTAATTCCTGAGAGGTGATACCGATGAAATACCACATTTCTGGCATTCTATTTTCTCTTGTACTTCCTTGTCGCTCATTGACTGGTACACAGACTCCTTTAATAATCTACAATTCAGTTGCACATTGGTCAAAGCAAATGGAACCTAGAACAAAAATTCTGTTTGGAGGCACTGGGGTGGAGGTTAAGGGGCATTGGAGGGAGGCTAAGAGGTGGACTATTTGCCACAGCAATTGGCTCAGAAATACAGAAACAACAAACCTGAAAGTAAAGCACAACCCTCGTGTAAATGAATAGTACGTAGTGAACACTAAGCGGAAACTCGCTAAACTGAGATGGCATCTCATGGTATTGTGAGAATTGAGAAATCTCATCGGCATCAGAAAACAGTTGGGAAATTGATCCCCATTCCCGATATAGTGAAATTTCTCATGAGCAGCAATTTAGCTGCCTCTTTCAGTCCTACCTTTAATGCATTAGTTTCAGATACTCAAGGGATGTGGCCATCCTAGATCCAGAGTGGAAAACTGATGACAAATGAGTTTATATCCTTGAGGGTCAGAGTGATTTCTTCATCCCAAGCAGAAGGTGCTGTAACTTCCCTGAGCCTGTTTTCCTGGAGGGGAAGTGAAATGTTACGAAAGATTTTCCACTGCACCGGAGCAGATAATAGAGCAATTAAAGCTTTTAGCACTATTAGAATTCAACAAAGCACCAGACTTTGAAGAAATCCATCATAGAATTTTGAACTGAAAGAGCAAGTAAAACAGAAAAGCGCTTGGTAAAGATTTTTTGATAGCTCGTTAATTATGTTCTTAGGAACAGGGGATAATGTAATTTCAATATTTAAGAAAGAGACTGGGTTAAAAAGTGGACACATTTCTCCTAGATTTCAGAAATTATTTCCTAATATGTCTCAAGATGGATTGATTTGAAAGGTCAAACTGTATGACATTGGTATCATTGACACTGGTCAAAAATTGTGGTTGAGTGAACCATAAAAAGATTCTGAAAAAAACCAAGGGAAAGCGTTATGAATTGGGTATGCTCTGATGAACAGTTAATTCTGTGTAGTTAGATTTTACTTCTGTTTTACCCTTGAAGCATTCACACAAACAGAACACTAAACAGATGTTATTCAGGAGTTGGAAGAGAGAAGCATCAGAAGTACACACTTCCCTTTGTTTGTATTTTGAAGTAACTGTTCTTGTGAAGACTTTAGGGATGGGTGAACGTGGTTCAGAAATTTAGAGTTCGGACCGAACTCGGTCTGTTCGGGCGACTGAACCAAACTCGAATTTCAAACTGAACCGAACCAAATTTCCGAACTCCGTTCTGTTCACCCATCCCTAGTGGCAACACACACCAAAAAACTGGTTTTGAATGGCTGAACTTGGTTCAGAAGTTCGGAATTTGACCGAACTTGGTCTGTTTGGTCGACCGAACTGAACTTCCAAACCGAACTCGAATTTCAAACCGAACCGAACCAAATTTCTGAACTCGAATTTCAAACCGAACCACACCGAATTTCCGAACTCCGTTCTGTTCGACCATCCCTAGAAGACTTATCAGTGTCCGGGTGGAAACCATGGTTCAGTGGTCATTAGATTCCAGCTAGAGGGAGGAATTGACACAGTTCTACTTCAGTTTACACTGTCCGTGTGAACTCTACCAAAGTGGTGTACTTACTTCAGTTTAATTAAAGCAAAGTCATTGCATCAGTGTAGCTCTGTTCATCAGAATGTGGTCAATAAGAGGACCATTGTTAGACAGATGTTCTAAAACTGAGACAACTCGGGGTGATTTCATACTTTACGGGGCCCTTTGGCCCCGTACCGAAATCACCGAATTCATTCCCCCCCGGGATCACCCCGTCATGCTGTATCAGACGTGCCAGGGGGATCCCGTGGGGGAATCTGGGAGGGTGCGGGGCCGCGTGGTGCAACGTGCGGCCGCACGGCCCTGCCCCCTCCACGCACCCCACCGCCCACCCTCCGGGGAGACGGGCGGGTGGCGGGGCCAATGAGGCCGCCGCGTCAGGCCGGATNATTCCCCCCCGGGATCACCCCGTCATGCTGTATCAGACGTGCCGGGCGGGTGGCGGGGCCAATGAGGCCGCCGCGTCAGGCCGGATTCGCCATGGCCCAGGATCTCGCCAGTGATCCCGGTTCGTGGCGCCCGACCAGACGAGACGCCGGGGTTCACCACGGCGTGGAATTGCATTCGACATGCGGCGGCCGCCGGTCCCTCTGCTTCGGTCGTAACATCTGGGGGGCTCCAACAGACGTTAGGAGATCACAGCCACCACGCGGAATTGAGCGTGGTTGACTGTGATCTCATAATGTCTGAAAATACCCTCTGTCGTGTGTGTGTGTGTGTGTGTGTTTGCATGTCACCTTCCACACTTAGTTTTCTTTTTTTTTCTAGGCTACACACACACGGCTCCTTCAAAATTTCCTGATAAAAGCCTATGTTCTAAGCAGTTTGTCCCAGCCCCTGTGAAGAAGACAAGCACACACTGAGTATGGGTTTGAAAGTCCAAACTCTTTATTCAAATTACAATTTATTCAGAGGCGGGTTCAACCTCTAGGGTCCAGAATCACCTTGAAGAACTAATATAAGGGAAACCTGATGTCCCCTCAGTACAAGCCCTAGTGATAAGTAACTATTCACTCAATCAATCAATCAATCCAGCTTTATTGTTGAAGCCATCTGGCCATAACAACAAAGCAACAAGAAAACAAGTAAATTTCAGTATACAATAAATCAAGAAAATACTTCAAACCAAAAAATATAAAATCCATAGATTATAAATTAGCCAGCAACCTCCTGGCCCATTCCACCCTCATGTAACATCAAAATCCAGGCTTCAAAGGGAGCATGGACATAAACAGAGTAGTACTGAGCACAAGTAACTATTCTAGATCACTCTCACCCCAGTCACCCAACTGGTTGAGAAGCTGAAAGCCTCTTTGCCTTGTAGCAACCCAAAGCAGGAGATGAGGCAATGGCCCCATCCGGGACCACCCCTGTCCTCAGTTGGATTGCTCATCCCTCCCCCTCCTGGACTTTGGGCTAACCTGGCTGTCCCTGCTCTTGGTTTTCCCTTATCCCTGTCTTTTAAGGCAACGTCTTACCTTATATTTTAAGAACAACTTTAACAAATGAACTGGACCTCAGCCACAGAAAACGGCCAGCCTATGCTTGACTGGTTTCGCTCCCATGACTCTGAAATAAGAGCTGCACTAGCTTATCTTTTAGTACACTGAGTTACATTTGGACACCCTTGTCAGACAGGTGTATCCCATCATCCCAATACAATAAGGGTCTAGAGAAATGGATCTCATTGTGCATAATGCAGTCACCACCTCTTTCTAGCACTAGGCTGCCCACCTCTTCATTCATCTTCTTCTTTACTCTGTCTACCTTACCAGGTGCGACGGCATCGCACCACTTGATCCACTCAAGCATGTCTGAACTCGAATTTCAAACCATAGACATCCACATGAACCTCATGCGGGGTAGAATTTGACTTGCCTCCACCCAATCCATCTTAATCCTAACAATTAACTTTAACTCTGGGGGTTTTTGTAAGTTATTTGCCCCGTACAACCATAAAATAAACTATGTATGTAAATAAATAAATAAGGATGTCAGCCAGCTGCTGTCCTATAGAGGAGCGGCCTGAATTGTTCCCACAGCATGCTGCTCCTGGCCCACCACACTATTTCTGTTGACTCACCAAAACCGTGCTGACTGCCCCAGTGGGATCTGTGTGCTGCCTTGGTGGCCCAGTGGCTGATGCTGTGGTCCACAATCCCTATCAACTTGCTTGGTCCAGTGGCCACCAATCCTGTAACAATGAACAAGGGAAAAAATAAGTAAACAATTACAGATAGGCTTTAATTGGAGATAGGACGGACATAGGTAAGAAAGGTGGTTGAACACCATTTGTCAATATCCTGAATTCGAAATTCAGGAAGGCCTTCGGCAGCAGCCAGGCTGGCCACCTCAATTCGAAAGGAATGAGACCCAAAGTTGTGGAGTGATAACTGAATGAATGAATGAATGAATGAATAATAGTTGATTTGTTTGGCCATTTGGCCATTACAAAATCCAAACCACATTTTACAGTAACACACCAAATAACCCTTCAAGCCAAAGTTACCATGTAATCCTTTTAGCTCTTTAGCTTTTATATTAAAACGTAACAACACAACAGCACTCAATTCCAACCTCCCACACATATGAATAACCCCCTGAGATCTTTTACCACACGCTCCTCTCAGGCCCAGCTCGACGAGCGACTAATAATTGATCTCATGTTTATAACCCTCCATGCAAACACAAAACACATGAAAAATATTAATGCCATCACTATGCGCCTTGCTCTTCTAAGGGCTTATGCTGGCACACTTGACCCCTGTCGTGAGTCACTCACGAGTCCTATATTGTCATAAGGGATACTTCGATTGTTAAAACATATTCAATAAAACATGATGCCTTGCCCTTCCCGGGGCTTATAGCGGCACACTTGACCCCTGCGATACAGCATCTAGCATGACCTTTACTGGCATGAGGATACTTGACTAGGATAAGTGGGCACATAGTCCACTGGGGCGCCTTGCCCTTCCCGGGGTTTGTGTCGGCCCACATGACCCCTGCAACTGCCATAACCTATTACCGCAGCTGTAAAACCCATTTTGTACAAAACTAATAGTAGTAACCCCTTTTGATTGTAAGCCGAGCACTGGGAGCCAATTCAGCTTCCCTAAGGACCACTTGTACCCCCTGTCTACCTTCCTACAGATTGGCTGTTTACTGTTAGCGCCAGAATCAACCACCCCTATCTCTTAACCCGGGATATAAGTGGCCCCCGGATACTACTCGGTAACTTGTATGGGTAATTGACAGTTTAACCTTTATCTCCATCAACCACCTCCTTAAAGGACTTCCCCTAAGTAGCTAAGCTACTAGGTCCCTACTAGACTTTTCCCTATCTAACTTTCTCTTCATCCAATACACCTTCATCAAAAATTTTGCCATGTTCCAGGAGATCCTAGTATCCTTATCGCATAAGGGGGTAGTCTCTGTGATTTGGGCAGTAATACTAATCAACGGTAATATATACCGCTCTCTCCACTGCTGGTACTCGGGCATTCCAGTAAAATATGCCCCAGTGATTCCACTCTACCCATACAACAAAACTGGCAGAATCTCTCCTCCCATATTGTACCTGTAAGTCTACCCTCTGTAACAGCATATGGGAAGCTATTAAGTCTAGCCAGGGTAAACGGGACTCTGATGTCTTGCATACTCAGCTCTGCCAAATATTTTGGGCCCTCGGCCGGAATCATCCAATCTCTATACTGCTGCGCCACCTTTTGGTTCGCAAGTAACTCATGCTCCCTCTGCAAATCCTGATCCCAGATTCTGGTCCTAACCTCACTCCATGCACTTCCAAAGGGTAACCCCATGAGGTAGGATGATGACAATCCCAACAACCTAAGTTCATGCTGCACCCACTGTAACCACTTGCCGGATGCAAATGGAGTGATATGACTCATTATTGACCCAGAAGGGACCAGATTTAATCTCAACCAATATTTCAAAATTGCTGCCTTAGCCTGGGAAGCCATACATTTCACTCACGCCTCTGCCCTTAATAAGACTGCGGGCATTGCCCTTGGCACCTGGAGAATCAATCTCAACAGTCTGTTTTGTTCTTTCTCCAACTTTGCTATCTGACCTACTCCCCAGACTTGGAGTGATAACTGAAGCTGTCTAAGGCACTGGTATATAACTGCCATAACTGGTGCCTGGTGAGGCAAGTACCATCTTCATGGACTAGAAGTTGGCCAAGTATGCGTAGACAGATGTTGAAATATTCTATGACATCCGCCACAGGATATAGGTGTCGGGATCTCACAGGGTGAAGGGTGATTAAGTGGCCTGCACCTCTCTGGTCAGTTTTAGAGTAACGAAGCAGGATTTGCAGATAATTCACTTGGACCCAGGTATCCTGAACTCTAACTGCTCTGCCGGACTGTGACCTGCAGGACTCTGCCACCAACTCAATCACATGGAAGTCTTCGTAGAAAACTAGTTTAAAGGGTGTGCTGAATAGGCAGGCCTCGTCTTCGGTGAAACAGACTCGGGCAAGAGTGGCATCCAATCTTTCAAGGATGGCAGGCGTGATGGGTTGCCTGCTGTCAGGAATATTGTCCCTAGTGCAGGACCAGCTTTCAATGAGCCTACGTGAGAAAAACCCACGTGACCCACCAGCTTGCTGAAAAAGGTGAGGTCAGATAATTTGCTGGTGATTATCCCCAGGAGAGAGGCCCCACTGTTTCAGAAAGATGGCAAACTATATGATCTGTTGCTCGGGGATGGGGAAACCTGAGGACCAGGACTGCCTAAAGCTGAAGAAATGGAATTCCTGAAAAGCCCTCTCATAAGCCCGGCATGTAGAACTGGCCAGAGAACCCTGAACCACCTGATACAGATCTACAACCCAAGGTTCCAGATGTCCGGTGGCATAACCTCTGGCTCCTTGGCTGTGTCTGGTGCTAACAGGTGGAAACGGTTCATCTGGGAGGTAAGAGAGCACATTGCTATGCCGTTCTTAACTCCAGGGACGTGCTTGGATGTAAACAGGATATTAAGTTTAGGCATTGCAGTAGAAACTTCCTGATGAGGTGCATGACTCTAGTGGATTTAGAGAACATGGAATTTATGACGTGAACAACTGCTAGGTTGTCACACCAGAATACCACTGCCCTACTGGCGAAGGCCTCAGCCTACAAGTGCACCACCAGCACTATGGGGAAAAACTCGAGGAATGTTAGGTCACTAATGACACCCTGTTCGGCCAATTCAGTCGGCCATGCTGAGGTGCACCATTTGCCCCTGAAATAGATGCTGAAGCCGAAGGCACCTGCAGCATGAGACCGAACTTGGAGTCCAGCCTCCAAAAGGAGTGTCCATTTCCAAAAGCTGACTCCATTGTAATTGTCCAGGAAACTGTGCAATGTCTCTAGATCCTTCCTCATATCCCTCGTGATCCTGATATGGTAATGTTAGGGTAAATCGCCTGTGACCCTGGCATATAACCTAGACAGGAAAGCTCTCCCTGGGGCCACTACCCTACAGGCAAAATTCAGGGATCCTAGGAGTGAATGCAGCTGCTAAACTGTGATCTTCTTAGCTGCCATGTCTACCAACAGAGCCTCTCGCAAAGTGATCAGTTTGTCCTCGGGTAGTCAGGACAACCCCTGGACAGTTTCCATTTCAATCCCCAAGAATGACAATTTGGTCATCGGGCCTACGGGTTTTTTTGGAAACACCCATCTCATGTACCAATTCTTGGAATGTGCACAGCAAATACCTGCAGCCATCAGTGCCCACTATGCAGGTATTTTTTCTCGTGTGGTTTTCAGGAGGTGAGCTCCCAGGGGGGCCGACATGTCTGCATAACCACTGGCCCAAGGTGAGGGCTCTACAGTACTGTCTGTGACATGGCCCCAAGGGGAACAACACCTCCCCACCCACAGTGTTCCACACCCTAGCTGCATGCAAACTGACCTGCACAGGGGCGGTGGGACCGTGCACGCTATACCCCTTACCCTGGTATCGCAGTGTTGCCTGCTAGGTAGGCCAAGGGTCTCAAGCACCATTCCACCCGAATCTTTGTGGAGAGTCCAGCACCAGCATGGCTGGTTGTCCCGCACCATGGCAGCAGCCACTATGGGAACACCGAGCCCCATGCAGTGATGGGTGACACATGTACTCACCTACCGGGGGTGTCCCATGTGCAGGTACCAACTGTGGCTGATAAGGTGACGGGGTACTTGGGCTTGGTATCTCATTCTCAGTGAAGAAGCTCTGTGGGTGCTGGAGCAGCTGAGGTTGCCTGGCTGCCAAGTCCTACACTGCCTGCTCGATCACCTCCATTCTTTGCAGGGAATGCATCCACTCACTCTTGTATGGAGGACTGGGGTCACTCTTTGGGCACCTCCAAGTCAGGGATTTCTTCCCTAAATTGAGAGGAAGGAACATGGCAGCAACTACCCTTCTGTGGCAGGAGTGGGGGCTGGTTAAGTGCACCCTCCAGCTTGTCCCCCAATAATTCTGTGGCTGTGCCGTGGCTGTGGAACTCCCTCCCACCAGGAGTCCGCTTGACCACCAACTTCCCCTCTTTCCATAGACATTGGGTATTTTCAGACGTGACGGTGCGACATTCGCCCTGTCACGGAAACAACCCTTAGATTCCCCACTGGGATCACTCTGGCACAGTCAACAGATGTGCAGGGGGGTTCCCGGCGGGGAATTAGGGAGGGGGCGGGGCTGCGTGGCGCAACATGTGGTCACATGCTCCCGCCCCCCCATGCTCCCCCACCGCCCGCCCTCTGGGGAGACGGGCGGGCGCCCGGCCAATGTGGCCGCAGCACCTGCCCAAAATGACCACGGCCCAGAATCCTGGCAGGGATTCTGGGTTGTGATCACCATCCAGTCGTGATGGGGCCCTTCATCCCCACCAGGAATCTCATTCACCACACAATCGGTGCCGGCCCCACTGGTCCAGCTGATCGCATGGTGACTGAGATTCCCATAAGGGATTGAGCGTTGTTAACATCTGGGGGGGAACTTCCGGTTCCCCAACAGACGTTACGAGGGCATTCCCCACCACAGGGAATTGACTGTGGTTGAGCGTGATCTCGTAACATCTGAAAATACCCAATGTAAGACCTGGCTGTTCCGCCATGCCTTCCCCGAGGGAGATGGGGTGGGTGGGTTGGGTTAGGGAGGGGTGGGGGGAACTGTTTTTATTGTGGGATTTTAATCTGTTGTTATTTGTTTTAATATGTTGTTAGTAGGGGTGGGACACCTGGGAGAATACCGGGTAACGGATGTACCGGTATCGGATCTCCCAGGTACTGGATTTACCAGTATCGGCATACCGGATTTTTAACATTGGCTGCAGTATCAGATTTTTTACATTGCGGCTATTGACTTCAATGACCGCAATGTAAAAAATCCGGTACCGCGGCCAATGTTAAAAATCCAGTATGCCGGTACAGGAAAATATCGGATTTATCGGATTGAACCTATACACCCAAATACCAGCAATATCGGATCTCGGGAGAAACGGTATTCCCACCCCTAGTTGTTAGCCACCCTGAGATGCTTTTAGCAGGAGAGGGTGGCATACAAATTTTATTAATAAATAAAATTAATAAATAAATAAAACTTCTCAGGCTGGGCAGGAGCAGGAGGGCTCCTTGGGGAGAGTGGTCTCTTGGGAAGGCACTAGAGCACAACCTCGCAGTCCCCCATCCTCTCTTGAAGGGAGTGAAATACAGTTCCAAAAGAGTGAGTAGAGGGACCAGGGGTTTCCCCCATTCCTTGACCCTTTCCCTGGGTTCCTTTTTCCACCTTTTCTGGGCCCTTACCCTTCTTCTTGCTGCCCCTTTTTGGCATTGTGCCAAGTATCTTTCTCTGTGGGGGCAGGTGGGTGTGAATCGGAAACCCCAAGACCCAAGTGTGTTGGGCAGCAGGCCTGGAAAGGACAGACTCACAGTGCTACTCAGGCGCAAGCTACTGAGTCAGCTCTCATGTGGGACTATCTGCCCCAGTGATGAGAGGGAATCCTCTCTATTGTTAACTAGGCTATATGACCCACACTAGGTCGCCTGCATGTGGGGGGAGGGGCCTCAAGGAGCCATTTGCAGCTGCCAGTCGGCTCAGGGCTCCGCAAGTTGTTATGCCTACCCACGTGAGCCAAGAGTGGAGCCAGCCTACCAGGCTGCTGAGAGCACCATCTTTCGGATGAAAAGATCGTGCTTGAGATTGCAGGCGAGACCACGTGTGGTGCTGGGTGCATGGCCACTAGGCTGCAGTTGCTTTGCAGATGAATGAGGTCCTTGGGGGGGGCACCCTCATGGGGAATCAAATGCAGTGCCGATTGCCCAGGGCAGCATCTTCCGTGCCCTTCCTGGCGCTTACCTGACCCAAGCTGTCAGCTGTAGGGGCTGTTGGCCCTGCTCTGCCATTGTACAGGCCAGGCCAGGCCAGGCCTGCAGTCCTGGAGAAGGAGCGCTGGAGGATCCACCCTGTGCTTCTACCTCCCAGTGCTTCCAGGGGCCAACTACCTCATTGCCGAGCCCTGGATCACAAAATGGAGTGTGCAGATCTCACAATGCAAGATTTGTCTTTTTCGCTCCCATGGACTCATTGCCCAGCAACCAAGGCAGCCTCACTCTTGCTGCCATGTGGCCCATGGCTTGTTCCCTCCTTTTAGTGGGGGCAGGGATAAAGCACCCTGCCCCCAGACAACAAACACTGGCTGCAATGAACCATTGTGGGAGTGGAGGGCTGAGGGAATTATCATTTTTATTGCTCTGAATCCTCTCAAGTTTACCCACAGCATCCCTAAAGTGTGGTGCGCAACACTGGACACTTTACTCCAGCTGAAACCTTAACCAGCATTGATGAGAGAAGTATTATTACTTCCCATATCTTGCATAGGATGCTTCTGTTAACGCAACCCCAAATGGCATTTGCCTTGTTTGGTAACAGCATCAACATTCTGCTATTTATTTTTTTGTTATCAAATGTATATGCTGCCCTTCCTGACAAGGCAGTGGCGGCTGGTGGGTTTGGAGGCTGGTGGGGCAGTGGGTGGGTTGAACTTGTCGCTGTCGGGTCGGCGGGCCTAGGGGCGGAAACTGGCCTAGGGGCGGAGTCAGGGCAATGGTAGGTGGAGCCAGGGCAATGGTAGGCCAATGGCATGGCATAGCCCAGAACCAGCAGCAAGGAGTTCCCAGGGTTAACATTGGA
>QEPC01008985.1:1076111-1098902 GCA_003113815.1 Sphenodon punctatus
TTAGGAGGTCGACCCATACTCTTCCTTTTAAGAGGGCAACCAGTCCCGAGGGCAGCTTTCAAGTCCTCAGCTATAATCGTGTAACCCGCTATAAGTTCTTCTACATCTTGAGCCACCTCCAGACCATGCTGCCAACTGGGCCCCTCCGAGGAGGCCAACAGCTGGTTGACCTTAGCTTCTGAGTTACGGCCCCATTTAGGTCTTACTTCACTATGGCCCTCTGCAAGATCTAGTGAAGAGGAAGCACCATTACCCATTGTCCCCTTCCTAACTAACCTCAAGTATATTTGCTGTACTCTGCTACATACCCGTTGTCTGGGGCCAAGGGATTGTATTTAAGGGTATTTTAAATTAGCAAAGCTTGGGGGAGGGGTGTCCGATGACACTGAGTGGCACAGCTGCCACCCAGGTGGAGTATGTGAGGAGAAATTCTCATGGGAGGCTCCCAAGATGGCTACCATGACCACTCAGGCAGTCACCACGCACTCCCCTTGTCATGGACCTTAGGGGAGGGGGAAGTGCACCAGGCTGGCCTTTGAAATTAACATGGCCGTGGTGTGATCGCTGTGGAACCTGGACTCCCCAGTGCTTGCAGCCAGTTTTCATGACATGCAAAGACTGTGCTTTTTCTGCCCCTGGTGCCCATGAGAAACAGGCCTGTCTGCTGGCATGGCTGGCTGCCCCAGTTCATATGGGCAGGGGATGCGTGGCTGCTGGTTGTCACACTGCTTTTTGGCTTGCCCTGCATGAAGCACTCCTGATTTCTTGGTAATGTGCTGTGCGTAGCCATGAGTGGATGCTGTGTGGCTCATGGGAGCATGCATCCCCCTGCTCCACCTTCAGATGGCCATACATGGTAGCATCTCATTTAAAAACACCCACTGTCCTACAGGGATACGTCAAGGCCCTTGGAGCCACCCTAAACCATTGCTCCACTTCACTTCCAGACACTGATGCCTCCTTTTGAATTTGATCATCATTTAGTAAAGACTTCTACTTGTTTTTAGAATGTATTTTCTTGATGAACCTAACCCCTGAGGGTTACATTCATCTTTTCATCCATAATTGAAAAGACAACCACTCTGTACAATAATGGTAGATTTTTTTCCCCCATGCCCCTTCATCTCACGCAAGCCATACAGATTTCTGCTCACCCTGTATGCTCTCAGACTTATTGTGTAATTGATTTTTTGGGAAGAATTGCCTGTTGAAATCAACGCGTTGATATGCTAAAAATCAGTCATTAATTGGCTCTTAAAAAAAAAAAAATACCTTCCAGCTCTTTGAAGAGATCCTTCATCTCCAGGTGATATAGGGTAATTTCAGATGTTACGAGACCACGGTCAACCACAGTGAATCCTCTGTGGTGGCTGTTTGTCCCGTAACATCTAAAAGATTCCTGCCAGATGTTCACCACGGTGAATACCTGGAGAGAATCAAAATAACCACGATTCTGGAGGTGAGGCCAACCTCACCTCCGGAATCGTGGCTAGACTGGCCATGATTTGGGATGGTGCTGGCAATGGCTACACTGAATGTCTGGATGCCAGCCCTGTCCAGGAATCCGGACCCAACCACAGAACGGGATCGGGCGCAGCAGCCGGATTGGTGGGCATCTGGGAAAGCACGGGGAGGGGACGAGGCTGTGCGGCTGCACGTTGTGCCACGCCGCGCAGCCCCGTCCCCTTCCCGATCCTCGGTGAGAATCAGGCCAGCACATCTAAAGGACGAAATGGATCCCGGTGCGTGATTCAGCGTAGCGGGCCTCTGGGCCCGTCGCATCTGAAATTACCCATAGTCTTCTGCACCATCATATTTGATGCCCAAAATTCTGATCTCAGTTGCAGCCATACATTCCCATCAAAGTTAGCGATACTGCAAACATGCATGGATGTGAGTGAGGGCGAAATCTGATTCAGTAAGTGAAATCCTGACCCTACTCAAGTCAATGATGGGAGCTCACCATTAACTTTTGTGGAGACAAGATTTCACCCATGAGTCCTAGAAATCTCTTTGCCTTTTTGGAAAAGGATAAAATTTACCCATGGCCAGAGAACTAGAACCCAGAAGATTGGACTGAACCTGATCAGACACAAAGGGACTCTTCAATACAAGGGGGTAAAATTTGCTTCAGGTCAGGTCTCTCCCAGCCCAAGGCCCCCAGAATAAAGCTGGGTCAGAGACTCCTTATGAATAAAAGGCCCCACCTTGGAGATCACAGGGCCTTTTCACACAGGTGCCCCCACCCCAATTGCACACGTGTGCAGTGGGGGGGGACCCATGCAAATTCTGAGGCAGGTGCAGGAGGGATGGGTGGGTTGGTGCCCATAGGAATGGCATTCACAGTGGGTGGAGGGGCGTGTTAATAGGGAACGGTTATTTACCCTCTCAGATAGTATTAGATCTAGATGACACTCCATGAAACTAACTGGCAGCAGATTTAAAACAAATAAAAGAAAGTGGTTTTTTTCCCACTTAACACACTAACTTGTGGAATTTATTGCCAGAGGATGTGATCAAGAACAGTAGTATGACTAGGTTTAAAAAAAGTATTGGCTAAATTCTTGGAAGGTAGGTCCATTAATGGCTATCAGTGGGGAACATAACCTCTTACTGTTGGGAGATGGGAGTGAAAACCAGGGAATGAATTGCCCATTGTGACCTATTGGGTACACTTCTCCCAAGAGACCAAGATTGGCCACTGTTGGATTCAGAATATTGGGCTCAATGGACCATTGGTCTGAACTAGTATGGCACTTCTTACATTCTTATGACCTCTGCTCCAATGGAGTGCCACTGCCTTGACACCCTGGCAGTGCTGGCACACCTTAGGGTTGAGGCCATGCCAGGTAAAGAGCAGAGAAGTGGTTTAACCCTGCTCCTTCCTTGATGTGGCCTCACCCCTGCATGGTAGGGTAACATGAAACAACATGGTGCTCTGAAGGGGCAGAGATACCCTCAATAAAGATCAAGCCCCAGGTACAGAGGAGTCTGACTGCATTGGGACTGGCCTCATGTTGGTCTCAGCAACCAGATTTGGGAGGGATTTGGGCTTGATTTTGGAACCTGTGCAAGACTCTACAGAGAGTCACTGTAACCCACACAAGGTGTGGGACAGGTTATGACTTCCTGATCCATGCAGTGTAGTCTCAGAGAGCATAACTGTGAATCCCAGCTCTTGAGCTCAAGCTGTAGAATCGTTGTTCAACTCTAGAGTTAATTCCGGTTCAGTTTTCTGTAGGGATGGGCGAACAGAATGCAGTTCGATGTTCGGTCGTTCAGTTTGAAACACGAGTTCGGGTTCAATGGTTCTGGTTCAGCCAAGTTCGGGTTGGCCGAACTTGGCCAAACAGTCAAAAATAGCGCTATCAAAACCAAAACCAAAACCAAATCAAAACCTAATTTTTGGCCCTGAAAAGATGTTTTTCCTGCCCCCAAACTCATCCAAACTCATCCGAACACACTCAAACTGTTTGGTCATTTGAGAGTTCGGTTCGGACATCCAAATAGACCGAGTTCGGTCCGAACATTTGAACCCTGTTCGCCCATCCCTAGTTTTCTGCAAGGTAGCCATAAATGGAATCTCACCCAGAACTGGTACTGCTTGTGTCCCCGACACTCACAACAGGATTTTTTCATACAGTGGAAGTACATGACCCATCAGACATGGATCATATACTCAATCTTACTCATACTCTGTGACTTTTCTATTCTGTGCTTAATTCACAGAGTTTATGGGCCTTTTTGCAGAAATGCCGCAGCAGGTGCAGGGAGGATGGGGAGGCGTCCGTTTGAACATCACAGCTGGTGGGTGGGGGTGCATTCACACTCCCGCACTCAACCCATCATCCACCGCATGGACCAACGGGTGCCAATGGTGTATGCTCCATGCTTGGAGATGGGTAGGGATCCGTCGGAACACCCCCCCACACACCACACCCCCATCCCCCCACGCACATTTGAAAAGGAACTATGAGTCTGTTACAACTCAGCTATCAGTAGAAAATGGTTCTGAAGATAAAGAGATTATTATTATTATTTATTATTAACAAACATTTATATAGCACCAGCAGTGTACCTGGCACTTTACAAAGTAATAAAATAGACACGGTCCCTGCCCCTAGGGCTTACAATCTGAGAGACAGGAGCTGGGGGAGAGACTTAGGAAGGGGAACAGAGGGAGAGACAAGGGGTCTAACATTCATGAAGATGCGAGGTCTCAAGTGCACGTACTTGGCTTGGTTACGATGAGAATGACAGCAGGCAGGTCCATGTTGCAAGGATAAGGGTAAACCGATCGTAGGTATAGGAATAGTGGCTCAGCAGGATAAAGAGTCAGACAGAGCAGAGCGAAAGAGGTGAGTTTTAAGGAGAGATTTGAAGGTATGAAGGGAGGGGGCAAGGCGGATGTGGACAGGGAGGGAGTTCCAGGCATGGGGGGCAGCAAGTGAGAAGGGACGAAGGCGCTTAGGAGAGCAGGGAAGGCGTGGAAGGGTGAGAGAAGGGACAGAGGAGGAGCGAAGTGCACGGGCTGGAGTATGGAGGGCGATAAGTGCAGAGAGGTAGGGGGGAGCAAGGTTGTGAAGAGCTTTATAGGTGAAGACTAGGAGCTTGTGCAGGATTCGTTCAGGAAGGGGAAGCCAGTGAAGCGAAGAGAGGAGGGGCTGCACATGGTCGAAGCGACTGGCGAGGTAGATGACCCTGGCAGCAGAGTTTTGGACAGAGATGAGGGGAGAAAGGTGAGACCGGGGAAGGCCAGTGAGAAGGAGGTTACAGTAATCGAGGCGAGAGATGACCAGAGCATGAACAAGAGTTTTGGCAGACGAGACAGAGAGAAAAGGGCGAATCTTAGCAATGTTATGGAGGGAGAAGCGACAGGATTTAGCAACAGAGTCAATGTAGGGTTTAAAAGAAAGGGCTGAGTCAAAGATGAAGCCTAGGCTACGGGCTTGGGGGACAGGCAGGATGGTGACTCCATCAATAGTTATTGACAGTGAGGAAGGAGAGGAAGGATGAGGGGGGAAGATAAGGAGTTCAGTTTTAGCCATGTTGAGTTTGAGTTGACGTTGAGACATCCAGGTAGAGATGTCAGAGAGACAGTTGATGAGACGAGCTTGAACAGAGGGAGAGAGAGAGGGAGTAGAGAGATAGAGTTGAGTGTCATCAGCATAGAGGTGGTATTGGAAGCCATGGGAGGCAATGAGTTTGCCTAAGGATGAGGTATAGATCGAGAAGAGGAGAGGGCCAAGAACAGAGCCTTGAGGAACACCAACTGAGAGGGGGAAGGAGGAGGAGGCGGAGTTGGAGAGAGACACATTAAAGGAGCGGTCAGAGAGGTAGGAGGAGAACCAGTTATGGACAGAGCCACAAAAGCCAAGGGAGTGAAGGGAATCCAGCAAGAGTGAGTGGTCAACAGTATCGAAGGCAGCAGAGAGATCAAGGAGGACAAGAATGGAATAGAGACGTTTAGATTTAGCCACCAGAAGATCATTGGTGATCTTAGCGAGAGCAGTTTCAGTAGAGATGCATGTCTTAGGCTGTCATCTTAGCCACCCTACCAGAAATATAACCTATGATCTCCAACACTTTAAGAAAGTTCTCTACAGCTTGTTCTAAAAGCCAGGTTCTCTAGCTGTGCTGCTTTGTTCTGTGGATAAGGACTCATAGCCTGTAGGACATATAACCTATTGAGGTTGGAGTTTGTGAATGTGTCTTTCACCCCTGAGAAATGAACAGGCATTTTTTGTACTCACAGACATTATTTGCATTTTCATATAGCCGTCTGAATATCTAAATAATATACACAACCAAAATGGATAGTCAAGCATCTTCTTTTTTGGTTATTTTGTTTGTTATTTCAGTATTTTGGTTGTTTTAATCATTTTTGTTACTCTGTTTTGACTATAGTGCACGTGCACCAATACTGACGGCACCAAAACAAACTGTGCTTGCACATGTTCCAAACTAAATTTAAAGAGAACACACATAATTGTCAGAGGATCCATGATGAAAATCACGTCAGTTTCAAGGCTGGATGCGAAAGGATGCCTGCACACATTACAAAATCTCACGTTAGAGAGAAAATAATGTGGGATTGTGTAATGTGGGCAAGCAGCCAAAATAAATGAAATAACAAGCATAACTAACAAAATAACAAAGGTAACAAATAAACCAAAATAAATTTTATTATATTTATTTATTTGTATTTATATCCCACCCTTCCCTGAATGCTCAGGGCGGCTAATAATAAAATAATAATAATAATAAAATAATAATAAAATATTCAAAGTGGCTATCCAACAGAGAGGGAAATGGATAGAGGTTTGTATCCACTAGAAATGGGACTCTAGGAGGAACTTCAGTTTCATTTTTTGCAGTTTTGGTTCTCCATGATTTTTTTAATCTCATTTCGGTTTCATTTGTGTGGGGGGGGTCCATTGATCTCCCGCCCCCCCATTTGTTCTCATTGACTTCAATTATTATTAAAATGTATATGTCGCCCGCTCCTGCTACAAGCATCTCGGGGTGGCTAACATTTTAAAATACATAACTAAAATACAATTAAAACAACCTAAACCCCCCAGATTAAAATAACCCATACCCAAACCCTCCCTAACCCAACCCAACCCCCCACTCACTACCCATCTCCTGACCCCCACCCCTACCCACTCCCTTCCCCGAAGGTCTGGACAAACAGCCAGGTCTTACAGGCCCTGAGGAAGGCCAGCAGACTTGGGGCCAGTCGAGCTTCCTCCGGCAGGGAGTTCCACAGCCACGGTGCGACCACCTGGAACACCCTCTCCATTGTGGCCCCCTGGCTAGCCTGGGGGGACCTCCAATAAGACCCCCTCAGAAGACTGCAAAGATTGCCCCAGGACCCGAGGAGTGAGGCAGTCTCTCAGGTAGGAGGGGCCCAAGCCGTATAGGGCTTTAAAGGTTAAAACCAGCACCTTGATTCGAGCTCGGAATACTATAGGCAACCAGTGCAGAGCTCGGATCACTGATGTTATGTGCTCCCTATGGCCTGTCCTGGTCAGAAGATGTGCAACCGTATTCCGAACCAGTTGCAACTTCCAAACCATCACCAGGGGCAGCCCCACGTAGAGCGGGTTGCAGTAATCCAGCTTTGAGGTGATGAACACATGGATGAGGGTGGCCAGGCCGGAGTCCAAAACATATGGCCGGAACAACTGCACAAGATGTAGCTGGCAAAACACTCCCTTCACCACCACCTCTACCTGGCAATCCGGTTGAAGGCTGGGGTCCAACAGTACTCCCAAGCTCTGGATCCGGGGAGCCAGCGGGGGGAAGACCCCTCAATGAGGGGTGCCATCACCTCCACCGCCCGACCCACCAACATCACCTCTGTCTTATCAGGATTCAGTCTCAGTCTGCTCTGCCGCATCCAGTCAGCCACTGCCTCCAGGCACCAGGAAAGCACCAAGACTGCAGGACCTGGGTCAGTTGAAAACGGGAGGTATAGCTAGGTATCATCAGCATATTGGTGGCAACGCACACCAAACTGTCTCACAACCTCCCCCAGGGGTTGAATATAGATATTATACAATAATGGAGACAAAATAGAACCTTGCGGTACACCGCAAGAAAAGTCCCAGGAGCTAGATGTTTCAGCCCCCAACACCACCCGCTGGATACTTCCTGAGAGGAATGAGCAGAACCATTCAAGGACAGGACTGTCCACCCCCCAGGAACCGCAGTCATCTCAGCAATAACCCATGGTCCACTGTATCAAAAGCAGCTGAGAGATCTAACATGACAAGTAGTGTTTAATGACCTGAATCCATCTCTTGGTGGAGGTCGTCCACCAAGGCCACCAACACAGTCTCGGTGCCATACCCTGTACAAAAGCCCGATTGAAAAGGGTCTAGAAAACTGATGCCATCCAGGTGACCCTAGAGCTGCTGGGCCACAACCCATTCAATAACCTTCCCTATAAAGGGAAGGTTAGAGACAGACCAGAAACTGGCCAGTGCTTCAATGTCCAAAGATGGTTTCTTTAACAGGGGCCGCATCACCGCCTCCTTGAGGAAATACGGCACCCTAGCCTCCCAAAGGGCAGCATTGATCTCACCCCCACCAGCACCGGCCCCAGGGTCTCCCTGGAGGCTTTCACCAACCAGGACGGGCATGGACCTAATTCACAAAAGGTGGCCCATTGAAATCAATGAGAACAAACGCACATCAGCGAGTGATATTCACTGGAACTGATTCCACAAAATAGGACAAGACGGGGGGGGGGGGGATCAATGTTAAAAAAAAATGAAACAGAACCGAAGAACTGCAATTTCAGTTTACGGTTTTAAAACCAAAACGAGCCATTTTGTTCTACCCAAAACAAAACTCCCACCCCTAGTATCCACTAAATTGGAACCAAATCAAATAGGGCAAATTTGTCAGAGTCAAAATTTGCACTGAATATTTGTTTAATCTCTAGTAAGTAGCTCAGTCATCACAGAGCTTTAATTTAGTTTATGTAGCCTTAATCACCTTAAATACATGCACACATTCATAGCATAAAATGAAACATCAGCAATTGTAAAAGATCACCACCAAAAATCTCCTTGTAGGAGGACGTGGTTCCATAAGGGAGGTGATCCAGCCCCGAAGACCCACACCCAGACAGGAGTTAGCTCCACAATGTGCTTTTATTCACTTAACGGTTCACACCCTCCACCCTAGCATCCCATATGTGCGTAGTCCGTAGACAGGTCAAACCTTCTGGCTGTTCCTTAATCCTTCACAGTAGAGCTTAACCTCAGCTCTGGGTTTCTCTTTCCAGCAGAGCCCTTTGTAGTTCTGGTCTCTTTCACCACTGACTTTTCGACTCTGGCTTTGTAATTCCCCTCTCCCTGTACTGAGCCCTCTAGGGGCTGGTACGCTCAGGACTGGTTTAAGCTAAGGGCAAGCTTTAAGTTCAGGGCTGGTTTAACCATGCTCTAGAGCAGCTAGATTCACTTAGTCCTTCAGTTACTCTTGGAGGTGTATCTCCTTAAAGGGCTAGTGGCTCACAAGCACATTAGCCTGCTACACTCCTGAAATATGAAGCATGGGAGTAATAAAGAAATCAGAAATGCACCTGTATCAAGGCATTCTGAACCCAATATAATGCAAAGGAAAAAGCTTAGCATTTCCACTTGTTAAACTTTTGCATTTAAAATATTGTTGCAGAGAGTCCACAGAGAGTCCCCAGGACTTAAAGAGAATAGATTTGCTTATACGATTAACTGGCTAGAGTTGTTATGGGCACTTGAGGAAGTTATTTTACCCTGAAGATAACTGCAGGTGTGAGTTTATTCTGTGTTCTCAAGTTCGCTGACACAGTCTTTCGAAGCATGTGTCACATTGTGTTAGACTATTGAATGTCACGTGATGCAAAGTGACAGATGATAAAATCATGGTGAATTTTCCCAATGTGCAGTTTTATGTGTATGTGTTTTGCATACGAAAAATGCTGGTTTCCTCATACTTCATAAGCAGAGAAATGCCAGGTATTTTCTCCTTTTCTTAGCGGCATGAAGAAGCTCATTAGAATATGACAAGTTTTTGGTTTGAGCCGCACTGTGCGTGTAATCTCATTATCTCTACTAGGGAACTGGAGGAGTGTGTGTGTAAAACAAGATTTTATGGGTGTAGGTCACTCAGTAAATGTTAACAGACCAGTGATAGATGTGTTGATTTGCTGGTCTCCAGACTGGATGCTCATTTGGTGTAAATCACACTAACACCAATGCAATTAATAGACTTACAGTGATTTACAACAGATGAGGCGGTGCCTCTTTAAGTAGTTGTACTTCAGCTTTACATTTGTTGTGGTGTTAACGTTTTTCTTGTAGTTCACACACACACACACACACGGATAGGTGTCACAGGCCTTGAACTAGCATCCCTGTGGATTTGTAGAAGTGGACAACCCCACAGTATCTAGGGATGGGCGAATGCGGTTCGGAAGTTCGAACTGAACTCAGTCTGTTCGGTCGACCAAACCAAACTTCCGAACCGAACTCAAATTTCAAACCGAATTTCCGAACTCGGATTTCAAACTGAACCGAACCAAATTTCTGAACTCCTTTCTATTTGCCCATCCCTAACAGTATCACTGTAGTTCGCTGCTTTCTACCATGCATTGGTGTAGCCTAGTAGATAAGGTGTTAGACTTGAACCTGGGAAACCAGGCTTCACATCCTGTCTTAGTCATGAATTCTCTGGGTGACCTTGGGCGAGTCTGAAGTCCTCATTTGGAAAATGGGAGTAATAATGTCTTCCTCACAGGAGTGTTTTCAGGGTGAATAAGATAAAAATGGTAAAGCACTTTGAATGACAAACTTATTAATGTGTGTTAGAGCAGTGGTTACCAAAATGGATGGTAATAATCTTTATACAGCACCCCGTAGGCTGAGTGACTATTGTGACTGACCCAAGGTCACCAAGTGAGTTTCTGACTAAGGTGAGACAAAAACCAAAGTCCTTCAGCTCTCTCCCAGTCCAAATACTGCACGCTTAGTCATTAAACTACACTGGCTCTCTAAGCTAAGAAACATCTTTCTACCAAGGACCTTTTGGCATCTGATTAAACTTTGAGGACCCTTTTTAAATTTTGCACACAAATTCCATGTTGTTACTTTATTGGTTAGGTTGGTTTATATATTTTTGAAAACAAAAGGGGACTCACAAACAATCCAAATGGTGTACACACACAGTATGCAATGATTGCAAGTTATTTCAAGTCTTTCTTTCTTTGTTCTGACCAGGCTCAGTCCAGTATGCAGGGCTCTACTTTACCTTCACAGAATACAAGAATGGAGATTGAAGGGAATAAGAATCCTTGGTCATATACATTTCTGTTTTGATGACAGCACAAGGACAGCAAGGGCTGATGGGATTCTCTCTGGGCTGTTCTAACTTATGCCCTGTAGCACAGGGGCCGTTGCAAGGACTGACGATCCCTGGAATGGAAGAATACCATGGCTGCTTCGGGGGGAGCTGTTGTTGAAGTGAGCTTTTGGAACTGCCAAAGCCAACTCTGACTGGGGACACTGTTGTGCTGGAATCATTTCCTGAGAAAGTACTTAAAGAAGGTCTGCACTATAGTCCCTGTGCACCAGACTTCCTGGGCTTAAGAGGGCAGCACAGGGAAGTGCTGTATTGGTGCCCTTGTAGCCTCACTTTCCATGCAAAAGCTTGACCCAAAGCATTATGTAATACGCAGAGCCAGCCTTACACAGAGGGAACTGGTGCCTTGGCATGTGTCCAGAGGTCCTGGGTCTCTTAGGAGCAGCAGTGCTGGTGGGGATATGGGTGCCAGGACAGGGCTCTAGGAGGTGCAGTTTTGCACCACTACCCTATAGCTCCTGACTGGCACTGGCTCCTCTGAGTGGGTGTTAACACACATAACATGGTTCCATTTTAGCCCACTCTGGCCCACCTGGTGTGGAGTAGTTGGGCCGGAAACATGGGCTCAGAAAGAATCAGGTCCTTGGTCTAGCCCCATGAGATGCCCAGACAGGCCAGAGTGGCAAACAGTGTGTTCGTGTGCCCACCCAGCCGAGCATGGGGGTGGGGTCACCATAGCAACCAACGATGGCTGCCTGTTATGGTGGGGTGCTGGTCACAGAGCAGGGGCGTGGCTGGGCAGCCACACTTTGCTCCCCGGACCCCTCCCCAGCTGGTTCCAGCTGTGGGGATGTGTGGCCCCAGCCAGGGGTAGCCCACTCCCAGGTTGGATGACAGCGGTGCCATCACTTACGTTAGCACTCCGTGTTGCAACATCATGATGCTCGGAAAAGGGGCATGATCATCTCAGAAAGGGTTGCCTCCCTCATCTCGCCCCCCCCCCGGTGCCCTCTGCCATCACTCCACCTCTTTTCCGAGCAGTATGGCACCTTGACATTTGGAAAGGGGTATAATCATGCCAAGAAGATCCAGTGCGAAGCTGCTTCCCCCTCTCCGAACGTACTTCTGCCAGTGCCTTTTGCCCAAGGCCCATCAAGGCTGGTAATGGTAGTCCCACAGCACTTGCTGAGGTGTCAGCTTCTCCCCAGCCCTGTCAAGTCAAGGCCTTCATGTTATAATATCCTCAGTCAGAAATGGTGGGAAGGAGCCAAATCGTCAGCAAAGCTTGCCACCCACAGGTTTGTCATCCTTTGGATCATGGAGAAAGCACGCCAGACAGTTGCACTGCTTTTGAGAAAACAACATCCATCTGCGCGGTGGCTATTTTCTTTTCTTGCTCTCCCTCCTGTGCCTATTATATGGTTTTGTAGTGTTACATGACATAACGTAATGCATTCTGCATTTTTTTTTTTTTTTTTACAAAAAAACATCTTCCTCTGGATCAATAAGAGCCGCAGTATCCAATTGATATTCTTGGCAGCGGAGCAAATAAGCAAGCGCCTGCAGTCGAAATGTGTCAAATGCTTCACTAACAGTGGGGCTCCTTCTAAGGCGGGAAGGTACTAACCTAACAATGTGGTGTCGGCCCTAATTTTACATCCCTTTCCAAACAAGTGGACAAGTCTGGAGGTCAGAAGAACATGATGACAGTGATTCCCACCCCCACCCCTCCCAACCCTTAGGAACCACTGTTTCCTAAATGGAAGGTCAGAGTCAGGAAGACGTAAACTCAAAGTCCGAGAGACGAGACCCTCCTACTGAAGGATACCAAGTAAAGCAAATGGTATTATTTATTTTATTTTATAAAAAATTTTTATCCCGTCCCTCCTGCCCGCAGGGCAGCTCGGGGCAACGAACAACAAATTAAAACAATAAAACAGTAAAAGCAATTAAAAATTTAAAAATTCCATATGCAGGAGGAAAAAGTGTACATTGTATTTCTTCAGTACATTGTTGGCCTCCCTTATTAGCAGAGCATAGGGGCTATGCATTTAATTTTTTTATTACAACAACAATTAAAATGTCATTGTAACAACAAAAAAATGAAAAATTTCATTTTTGTTATTTCCCCTTTTTTGTAAATTTTTGGCAATTTCCAGTATTACTGATAATACCAGAAATGACCAAAAATACCAATTATGGCAGAGTCAGGTTTGCCTGGGTTAAGTGTTGTCAGGATCAGGGCCCCAAATCACAGTCTTCAAAGGAATCTGCTCTAGCCACTCGCTTTACTCAGATATTCTATGTCTTTACACAATACATGGTTACAGTCCTCCTATTAGACAAACAACACCCACCCCCCAAAAAAAAAAGTCTCTCCCAGCCAGGCCTTGCCTTGGGCTGACTCCCGTCCAGGCACTGGGCTTCTTCTAACAACTCAGCCTGACTTCAGTACCTTGGTCAGCAGTCTCCCAGGACTGCTCTCAGCTCTTAGCTTTCAGCAGTGCTCAGGACCAAAGACAGAGATCCTGCTGGAGCCTCTGCACTGTTCTCCCCCTCGGCAGTCAGGCACAGATGCACTCCTCTTCAGAAAGCTGCCTCATATGGCTGTAAGTGGGCATGGCCAGACCTCATGTGGGTGTTTTTAGATGGACCTGGGAGTGACCACCCCCGGGTCTACTCTGGGAGGGCCACCCCCGGGTCTACTCTAGCAGCGGTGGGTTTAAATGGATGTCACCTATGCAGACCGCAGTCTGCCCACCGGTGCCCGCTCCCCTGCATTATAAAAGTACAGGCAGTTTGGCAGCTGCTCTAGGCTGCCACCTACAGCTCTATGGCCACCCACAGCTTTGTGTGCTAGTCTGCATTGAGCCATGTGGGCACCCCTTAGCCTGAGCTGTGTCCTCAGATTTTCCCAGGACACAGTCCAGGCTAGCCACCTACACACCCTGGACTAGTCTCAGGCTAACATCTGGCGGTGTGTAAACAGATGTGCTGGTGTGTCTAGCCACAGTGGGCTAAAGTGAGCCACCATCATGTCTGGTTTTTTTTACCTCATGTCTTGGCTCTGGGAAGGGTAGAAGTGGTACTGGTACTGATGCCGGATGTACTGGATGTACTGGTATCGGATCCCCCAGGTACTGGATTTACCGGTATTGGCATACCGTATTTTTAACATTGGCCACGGTACCGGACTTTTAACATTGCGGCTATTGACTTCAATGGCCGCAATGTAAAAAATCTGGTACCGCGGCCAATGTTAAAAATCCAGTATGCCGGTACAGGTAAATATCGGATTTATCGGCTTAAGCCAATACACCCAAATACCGGCAATATCGGATCCCGGGAGAACCGGTATTCTGACCCCTAGGTGTTATAGTACTCACACTTGAACATATTCTTGTCCTTGTAAATGCATACATAGTATTTTTGCAGTATAATTAGGATTCTAACCATCAGTACTTCTGGAATGGGGGGCTTGGAACTCGTATTGAAGTGATTTTTATCAGTACTCACAGCAACTCTGGAATTCTGTTTAAAAGCCTTAAATGGTATGAGATTAAAAGCAAATGAATTGATGGGATAGGGATATTCTAAGGGAGCTCATAAACTCATTTGCTTTGTTCTGTACCGCTCTGACTTCCCAGCAGTCCTCTTGCTTTGATTCTTTACATACAAGGGTCCCTCTCAGCTTGCTTGTTGACTCTGCAAGCAGAGAGGAGAAAACAGAGGTTTCTGTTATTGTTAACAAGCCCCGAGGTACAGAAGTCTGTATGTGATCAGTAGCACATATATGAAGTTACCTGACATGACTGAGTGGGAGAAAAAAAACAAAAAACCCACATTTGAAATATTCCTGGGAGATCTAATCTGCAGCTGGCATTGTATATGATCCAAACCAAACCCAATTTTAAATGGCTTAGAAGCAATACTAAAATCACCTCAGCTGAGACAGAGAGCCTGACAGGCGGACAGCCTGCTGCGTCGCTTTGCAGCGAAGATGAAGGCATTCTGGCGCCAAGTCAGTCAGGTGACTTTCTGCTCTTCTGCATATGCCGCATGACAAATTGAATACCAGCAGAGATTATACCTTGAAGAGGGTGAGCTCTGCAGCCATGGGAGGGGTGATTATCTTGGAGGAGTGACAGGTTACATCCTGGAAGACAAACAATTAGCACAGCAGTTATGAAGCAGGTGAAAGACAGATGGATGAGGTAATGCCGAGTTCTTTTTGCTTCAGTGTGATGAGTCAGAGAAAAAAACAAAACAAAACACCAAAATCCTTTTTATGACAGAGTCCCTCAGTGACTGAACCGTTATTTTGAATGGCTGACATGATATTGTTGCTGATTGTGCGATTTATCAATGTGTGTCATTCGATGGACCAAGGGTTGGCTACTCCTGGACCTGCTCCAGGGGTGGCCAGTCCAACATCCCCCACCTGTGCCAGGTTTACACAGACCCGGCAAGTGTCATGGCCTGCAGCCCCCGTAAAGCTGCAGGAGGATCATCCGATGCTCTAGGCTGCCACCTGCATCTGGATGGCATTGCCAAGGGCAACCCCCAGCTGAGAGCAGAGCTGCATTAGCCGTCCACGGAGTAGATGGACTGCAGCTCCATCTCTGGCCGGTGCTCCAGGCTTGGACAGCCCACTCTGCTGGCGGTGCTTTGGAATGTTCTGGAGCACTGCTAGTGAGGCAGGAGAGGAACAGGCTTCTGCTCCACCTGCACAGTGATCTGCCCACCTGCCTGCCTTTAGACGTACGAACCGCCTGGGGGCGAGGCGGAATGGAGCTGTGGGTGCCATCCATTTAAAAACTCCCAATTTGTAGGTTCAAGCTTAAAGTTGGTGGCACCTCAGTTTGTGATGACGTTAGTTCACTGCTTTGCTTACCTGCTTTTGTGATATTAGCATCGCTGTTCGTGCCATCACAGCAAAACATCCTTGTACTTTTCCATTAAAGCTTCCAAAATACAAAAATGCTGAGCGTTATAGTTCAGTAATGCAAAATTGCTCTGGACTCATATTTGTCACAGCAGGAGCGGCCATTAGGAAATGTTTGCTTTCCAAATGGAACAGAGAGTTTATTTCTTAACTGTCATCTTCCTTAAGTTACAAGGAGGGGGAAAAATGAGTAGAGGGTTAAAGCATGTTTCTTAGTTGCATCCACACAATTTTTTAAAAATTCTCTGTGTTGCAATCTAAGGTACATTTGCCATTTCCCTTCCACTGTAGAGCCTCTGTAAAACCGGGCACATGTCTTCTTTAAGGGTGATTGCAAGAAGAATGGTCAGGTGACTAGCTAGGAAAGAAGAAAACGGCAGCAGAAGTTACTGTGGAAGAGAATCTGTCATAGATAGGAAATACTGGCTGGGGGAAGCCTCCTGACACTATGGTGCTGTGACCCCATTTTTTGAGATTAAATATAATCCTGTGACCCCAAAGAGCAACAAAGACATACAAAGTATATCAAATTTGTAGACAGCACAACACTACAGCTGTTTTAAAACTAGACGCGCCCATGCAGATCCACCCATTCCCCATGCATCCAGACCTCCCCCATCGGAGCATGACATGGGGAGAATGCTCCTGTGACCCACACACTGCCCACGCATGAAGCATCATGGGAAAATCCGGGATGTCCATGCGGGGACAAGTGAAACCGTGTTTGGGTAGGGGTGCACACCTATCCCTGACCCATTTGATTCCCCCCTCCCCCTACTCACTGGACATGCATGGGTGCTCCACACAGCACACACACACAAGCACACACAGAGTCATGTCTGTTTAAAAACTGCCTACATCTTTCTCAGGGATTACAGTTGTCAGGCCTTGCAGTACACAACGTATTGAGTTTTCCCCCTTCCTGTTCTGCTCTCCTTCAAACTAATGTAACCAAAGCAGCAACTGCTACTAGCTTGACTTGACCTCAGACTAGCAATGAATAATTTGTGGATCTACTGAAGACAGGATGACTGTTCTACAGATTTCACTTTTGACATGCCTGAGGAAGGGTTCTATATAGCTCAAACTCTTGCCCAATCTCACCATAATCATCTGAACTACTTTGTCTCCATTTCTTACATTTGGGACCAAACACCAACAGCACCTCACGCTTTCTAGAGTACAAATAACTGGTATAGCTGGAGGTATCTTACCTTTTAATGTCCACCCCCAAACCAAACCCTCATTACCTCATCCTTTCTGTTCTGTTCTCCAGAGGTATCATCATCTGTATGGCCTCAGGGTGTATCATCCTTGGTAAGGATGGTTTCTCAGTTATTAAGAAAACAAGAACTGTTATGCTAAAGCAGACCAAGAGTAATTAGGACAAGCTCCACAGGCCAGATAGGAGTTGGAGGCAGGAGTGCATCAAGGATGGAGGAAGGGAGTGAAGAGTCCAAATTATGGATCCATGCTATGTCCCCATTACGTAGCCTCATGTGTGTGCCCTCATCTCTGGTACCCTTTCACCTGAGTTCACTTTTTCAAGGCTTCAGTTGGAACTGGGCCCATGGACCAGATCCAAAAATTGGAAAGGGCCCAAATAAAAAACATCCATCAACCAAATTTGGCCCACAGAGCATTTGTTCCTGACCCCATGTCTAGTCCAGTATCTGATACTGAATATCTTGTTTCCAACAATGGCCACTATCTGGAGCTTCAGGGAAAGCATACAAGAAATAGAAAATAGAGTGATCCAGTCCTTGTTGTTCACTCCCAGCTTTTAGCAGGCAGTGATTTAGAGGTGTTTTTAGGATGAGGTAGCATCCTCTGACTGTTCAGGTTAATGGCTAGTAATGCACCTATCCTCTATCATGGGAGGAATGAATGGTAAGCTGTCATTGATCTATTCATGAATTTGTAGGGATGGGTGAACAGAACGGAGTTTGGAAATTCGGTTTGGTTCGGTTTGAAATTCGAGTTCGGTTCGGTCAACTGAACAGACTGAGTTCAGTCTGAACTCCGAACTTCCGAACCGCGTTCACCCATCCCTATGAATTTGTCTCTTTCCTCTCTGAGCCCAAAGCAAACTGAGATCATAACTGACAATTGATTCTGGATGACTCCATTTTTAACTGTCTAATGTAAGACATCGGAGCCCTTTTCATACAGACACGTTAACACTGATAAAATGGGTGTTACATTTTATTATACATGTTGCTGGGCTGCCAGTGTGCCTATGGTGCCCTGCAACATGTATAATAAAATGTAACACCCATTTTATCAGTGTTAGCATGTCTGTGTGAAAAGAGCCATAAACCTGATTCTCAGACGTCTAGCACAAAGAACTTCTGAAAAGCAGACTCTTCACAATAAATTCCAAATTTTAGATCCTAAAATATAAGCACTTAAAACCGCTAGTCCCATTGGAAAACTCAGGTACCATTACGTAAATGTAGACAGCATCATTAAACCTTACAGAACTGGAGTAGCTATAGCTCAATGTATAGGACTAAATTGCACTAAGTGTCTCAAGTACACTGGGAAGAAAAGCGCTCTTAGCTCTTGTTCACACCAAGAGGCGCTCGAGTTGACAGCTTTAAGTATCTTTAATGGCATAAACATTTTTAGCAGAGAACGAGATGCATTTTCTAAAAGGCTGGCTCTTCGAAATTATGGAAATGCAAGCCACGAAATGCTTGGCTAAGGTCTTCATTTCCTCTAATCATTTTAGAGCACTTTAACAAAGTAACTGCTCCCCATTGTAGCAATAAGAAAAGAACTTGTTTACAAATTGTACATTGAAATTTAAGTTACTAGTGGTAGCAACAGGTTTACCGTGACAGGTCACTTTAGATTGGAGTTTAATTTATGAAGATTGCTTTACCTGGGGCTATGGTAATCTATGCCTTCGGAGTAATTCACACTCTGGCTCATTTCGAATGCAGTCAAAGACTGTCGTATTTCACTATGACAATGTAATCACAGATCCACATTAAAAAGTCATTATTGTTTAGAATCCAGCTTTGTTTGAAAAACACTTACTATAAAATTCAACAGCCTTTGTAAATTACCCAAAGGTTTACTCAAGAATACAAGGTGCAGTGATTTAAACCTGGAACTTACTATTTTATTGATTATATGGGATTTTTAGGTCACTGCATTTATGGGAAATGATTAGTGAGTAATCAAAGTAATAAACTCCTTGATGCTGGTTCATAAATAATTACAAATATTGAACTTTCTTTATCAAGTATTGGAGGTAAGCCGGCTTAACCAGAAGATATATTTTATTAAGCTTTTTTTGTCATTTTTGTAGTGATCTCTGACAATCAATAGCAATAACAACAACAAAAAAAGAACCATACGTACTTTTCTGATCTCTGGGTTTCTTTTTTTCCCCCTGGGAATGATGCACTCCACTAGTTCCAGTATGCTTGCCAACTTAACTGATTTGGTTTTCTATTTCATTAGTGTAAACTTTTCAACAGAATGAAAGAGTTTGCTAACTCTTTCTGCACAGTAAAGGATTACTTTCCCCATGCAATTAAATAATTTAGCCAATAAATGGATACATTCTCCCTTCTTAATGATGTTTTAAACTCCAGATTTACATTCTAACAAGCAAACCACCACTTACATCTGACTTGTACATTCAGTAATTATTGAACTCCTACTTAACTTTTAATTTGTACGAGATTTTTCCCCTTTCTTTTCCTGTGAACCGGAGTGAGTAGGGGAAAGGCTGATTTTGATGTGCCTATTGAACAAGGCTTTAAAAATATAATAAAACAAATGAGCAATGAAGCAATTTAAATTGTTGTATATATTTTCTTTAATTAGGCATTTATGAGCTGTGGATTTGATCAGATATTCCCAAAGTGCCTGACATGCTGACGTGTAACAACTTCTTTTGGGATGTTATGTTAGCTTTTTATGCATACAAATAGATTGAAGAGGAGGGGATATGATGAACTTTAAGAATAATTTAATTAAGTTTTGTTCTTTACACAGTACAGATAGAATATAGAGAGGTTGCTTCAGTGCATTTCAAAAATATATATTATACATTTGGTGGCAAAACATGATCAGAGGTCAATGGTTTCAAAAATTTTAAGTGACTCGTGTAATTTGAGATCTGGCAAAAGCAAATATTCAAGATTTTGTTTACCCAAAGGTGGGTTCATTAACATGTTGATGGGTGAAGGTATTCAACAGTAAATTGCTTCCAGTAAATGAGACCATAAGGGGAAATGCTTCTCCTTCCGTTTAAAGCAAATAGCACGATTTTAATACTATACAAGAAAGCTCACTTTTCCCCCTTTCTTTCTCTTTTTAATGCAGTGCTCCAGCTGAGTGGCCACAAATTTGCTGATTATTTATTCAAATTTATATCCTGCCCTATCCTGAAGGTTCAAGGTGGATAACACCACATAAAAGCAGCACATAAAATAGATGCAAAATAACAAACACAGAATGTAAAAATAATGTTAAAATACCAGCCTTAAACCCTGCTCCCCACCCCCATACCAAACCTCACTGTGTGAATGCCTAGCTTAATAGTCAGGTCTTGCATTACCTCTGGAAAAGGTGCAGGTTTTGGTGAACCTCCAAGGAAAGGGAGTTTCTGAATTGTGGAGCAACTCTGGCACAAGGAGTAGAACAGGAAGGTGGATGCGAGACTGGTGGCCCCCATAAAGCATGAAGCCCCAGTTGCCATTTTGCCTTTTGTATTCTAAGGCTGACCCTGAGCAAGACATCTGCAGTTTTCATTTTTACCAGACAATAGCTAGGCTAAGGAAGGGAGGTAGCAATTTGTTACTTTCCCTGTGCCTAATATGTCTGTGCATGGCTGGCTTCATTGAAGGACAAAGAAATTCTTCCCATGGATTTTGTAAGTAAAGCTTTGAAATAAATGGTAACCACCATTTCCTGAATAATAAAGCATTCTGCTAGTAGTGGTGCACTTTCCTTTGGATAGACTCTCAGCTTTCTTTTAAAACAACTAGAACCTTTCCGTAGACGTGAAATGATTAGTGGGTTTATTATTCACAGGTATTCGCATTTTTAGGTAGCCCTTCAAGAACCCAAATAATAGCCACTACCAAAACTGGCATTCACGTATCCAGTTTTTTTGATCAGTCCAATCAATAATTTATTTAAACAGCCATTGGCCTTGCACTCAAAACAAGATGCAGAAATAAAATAGAAATCATAAAAAGCAAGTGCAAAGCAAACAAAAATCATAAGAGAATACATAAATCTGTTCAGTAGATAACAAAATGAAAATGAGACTGTGGCAAGGGCGGGCTTGCCTGGGGTGAGTCTTGGCAGGATTAGGCCCACACAGTCACTCATTCTCAGGGGTTCCACTCACAGTCTTTGTTTGCTTTATAGTCCGTACGGCGTCACAATGGGTGTTTTCACACAAACATGGGGGGGCAACCCCTCTTCTGCCTGCTTGCAGCCTGGCCCGAGTCAGATTTAAATACCTCAGTGGCTGCCACAGCCCATGGTCAGCCTGCATGACATCCCTCCCCCACACCATAGAGCTGCAGGCAATCTCCCCCACCTCTACTCTGACTACACATATGGCAGGCCACCTTTAAATGGACAGCCCGCCCAGGGTGAGCTGGGATAGAGGCGTGGGTGCTGTGAAAACACCCATTGGGGAGAATCCCATACCCCACCCATGCTGTGTGCATCCTGCAGGGGCGCATGTATCTCCAGAGGAACTGCATTGTGCCATGAGGATCACACGTGTGATTGCAGCCAATGTCAGTTTCTAGCCAGGCACCACCCTCCAGCTCCTACTGACATTCTCTGTAGCCAGGCACACTCTCTCTGGAGTCCAGCAGGCCCCATGCTCAGGCAACATCCTCCAAGCTTCAGTTCCTTAAAACTAAGCTCCCACTCAGTTCTGGCCTCTTTATCGGCTTTCTTCACCATCCTCTTGCTGCTGAGCCCTGCTGTGGCTCTTCAGTCTCTGGGCTGGCTTAGCCACGCCCTCACTCAGCTGTTTCCGGTTAAGTGCTTTCCACTGCTATTGGCAGCACCTGCAGTCCACTTGCAGTACAGTCCCTCTGAATGTTGCTAGATGCCTCTTAAAGGGCCCTCGGCCCAATGGGACTCTAACCTGTCAAAGAGACAAAGGAACCTTTAGAATTTTGGAGGCATTTGGTTTTTTGGCATTTCAGGTTGATGATCTACACCTGGAAATTTGACAAAGGAAGCTGTGGCCTGTTGATCTTGTTATTATTATATTATTATATTATAATAAGCTTTTATATAGCACCAGCGATGTACCTGGTACTTTACAGAGAATAAGATAGACACGGTCTCTACCCGAGAGCTTGTAATCTAAAGACAGGGAGAGGGGAGACAGGGAAGGGGGAACAGAGGGAGGGACAAGGGATGCAACATTCATGAGGATGCAAGAACTCAGGTACACGTTCTTGACTTGGTTACAGTATATTGGGAGTTTACAGATAAAAGGTGGGAGATAATCCTGGGTGGGGATGATTAGCAGGAGTTAGGAAGGGCAGAGCGGAAGAGGTGGGTTTTGAGGAGAGACTTGAAGGTGCGGAGGGTGGAGGCAAGGTGGACAAGGGCAGGGAGGGAGCTCCAGGCATGCAGGGTAGTGAGGGAGAAGGGACGAAGGTGGTTGGGGGAGCAAAGGAGGTGTGGGAGGGTGAAGGAGGGGACGGAAGAGGAGCAGAGTGCTCAAAAGGGGCTCAGAGGGAGATCAGGGCAGAGAGGTAGGGGGGAGCAAAGTTGTGAAGGGCTTTGTAGGTGAAGTTGAGGAGCTTGTGAAGAATATGCTTAGGAAGGGGGAGCCAGTGGAGAGAGGAGAGGAGAGGCTACACATGGTCAAAGCAATGGGCTAGGTGGATGATCCTGGCAGCAGAGTTTTGAACAGAGATGAGGGAAGAAAGGTGAGAGTGGGGAAGGCCAGCAAGGAGGAGGTTACAATAGTCGAGGCGTGAGATGACTAG
>QEPC01008985.1:1123637-1141477 GCA_003113815.1 Sphenodon punctatus
GGGATCCCCCGGCACGTCTGTTAGGGCGTGACAGGGTCGTCCTGGTGGGGGATGAATATATTGTTTTTGTGACGGGGCCAATTGGCCCCGTCACATCTGAAAATACCCATAGACATGGAATAAAGAAGGATCTGGATTTCAGGGGTCAAGAAGGTTTTCCTGTGATTCAGTTTTCATCAGAACCACATTTCTTGGCAGATTATTCCACTTCCATCTGGATATACCATTCAACCCTTTTCAAAAACCTACATTTCTTGCCATGTCGCTTTGCTGTGACACCAATGAATTGTCTCCTTGATGCTGTACTTTTCTGATTAAATTGGTTTCAAGCAAGAGTGGGAACACAAGAGTTTTCAATAAGAGTGCTGTTCTCCTTTAGAAGACACAAGGATCTGATGGATCATGGATTGTCATAGTGAACATCTATTCAGGCAAAAAGGTTTTTTGCCTTGGGGCATAAATTAAATACCTTTCCATCACTGACCAAACGAACACTGGGAGTGGAGATGTTAAGAAACGATGGACACACACACCATGCACCACACACAAATCACAGAAGGGGATTTAACCAGGAATTAAGGGGGGTGTTGTTTGGGGTCCCCCCCCCTCAGGCAATGGCAGGGGAAAGAGTTATATTGCTAACAGGGATGTCCTGATTTCTAGCCTAATTCAGAGAGATTATTTGCCATAAGGTACCACTAGAGTAATGCAAAAGAAAGACAGATAGAAATGACAGGAAATGTAAGCAGCTGACTCCTTTATGTGGCAGTAAACTGAGGTAATCTATCCCTGTCCACTAATGTTTATAAACATATTGTAAACAAGCATAAATGAACAGCTCATCTCTCTGGGGAGAACAGATGCATCCTTAATACTGATTAAGTGTTTTGTTCTGCCTGAGTGTCTGGCAGAGGTTTATGCTCCTAAGCTGTGGGAGAGGGAGACAGTGTAATGACGGCCTCATATTCTTCTGGCTCTTTAGCAGTTTTGGGAAACTCACGAAGCAATATAGCATGTGTAATTCTACTGATCATTACTTTCCATGACATGACATGGCACAGGATTCATTGCCAAAGGCAGATCCTTAGAGCTTCTAAGTAAGTTTTTGTAGAGCCACAGAAATCAGACTGAAATGGACACAGGTAGGAATGCGTAAGGAAGATGGGGATGTCACAGGCCACCCAAAGTAGTTTATGACTGGTGCAACCCTTTGGGGGCAATGAACACCGAAGAAAGCACCTGTAGTGCATAACGAGATGGATACTTCCAGCTGGAAGTCAGGTATGGGTGAAGCAGCCATGAGAGGCTGAACCATAGATCAGAACCCCAGATATACTGAATCCCACCCCCCAAAAAAAATTTCTGCAAAGCAGAATCAATTATGCAAACTAACTTAAACCTACATATCATGCAACTTTTGAATCCAAATTAATTTCCCAGCATGCCTTTGCATCGATTTTGAACATCCTTTGCATCTAGAGTTGAACCAAGTAGCCGCAAAAAATTCAGATACTATTTGGCACTCAAACCAGTTTTTCATCAAGTACCTGAAATATCAAAATGTCAAAATCCCGACAAACCAGTATACTGAAATAATGGTTTCAGACTGATTTTTCAGATTTTTGTCATAGATTTGGAGGAAATTATTCTTGTTTTTGGATAATTTGGGGGAGTCAAAGATTTCAGGAAGCCGAAATTTCAGTCTTTTGAGAACTCAATAGTATTCTTGTTTCCATTTGGATACCTGAAATGGAACCCGAAAATGCAGTAATTATCCATGGGTACCAAAGCAGGTCCCTGTTTCCAGCTTTGCTTGTGTCGGTCTCACACAATGTCTATCAGCAGGAAAGCTTTTCTCTTCACCAAGTGGCCATGGGCTACTCCTCTTCAGCAACTGTGGCTTGAGGTACCATTGCTTGTCCTGGAATATAAGCTCCCTACTAACAGTGGGGGCACCTCATTTGCTTGTTTATTTGGGCTTCTACCCTGCCCTTCCCCTAAGGCTCAGGGTGACGTACATAAAACACACAAAATAGAAATACAATATAACTCCCTTTAAAAAGCTCATTAAAAGAAAAAGCCACCCTCACCCCAAACCTCCCACCCTCGATCCGTAGGGGTGTGCACCAGGCCCTCATTTCATTTTTCGTATTCGTTATTAAAAATTTCATTTTCGTTCTTGTTGTCATTATTGGTAATGGCATTGTTTCAAACAAAGGTTTTATTATCGGTATTGTTATCGCTACCGATTCCCGTGCACAAATATTTATACAATATGCCTATCCTATATTCTTGATATATATAATAAAACAGACTAGCCTAAATACCTATATAATATTTAATCTATATATGTACACAACTAATATCTATCTAAATCTAAGGGAGACAGGGGAAGGGAAAAGGAACTATATATTACCTAATCAATTATCTATATAACTATTCTAAAATAATCTAATCTATATGTCTACGATATATATCTATATCTAATCTATACTACCTATCTATATATAATGTACAGGGTGGAGAAGGGCAGGGAAAGGGAGTAGGTAAGATGTAGGGTATGAGGAAGGAAAGGTATGGGTAATACAATGAGGGTTAGGGAGGATTTTTTTGTGTGCAAGCACCACAGTTCTGTAAACACAACCTGACAAGCAAAGCTCTCATAGAATGGAGAGAAAAAGCCTGACCCTCCCATTATAAAGGGTTGCAGTGCCCTCCCCCAGAGTCCTCCTGATTGGTTGTGGGAGGCAGCAGGCATTGAGCAATCACAGAGTCCCATGAGACTGCTGGGGCCTGCTTGCGCTGCTCATTGGCCAGCGATACATCTATCAGATATTGCTGAGCTGCTCGCTCCTCCCAACACAGGCACAGTTCAAGAGTTCAACCCTGTTTAGGGCTCTGAAATACCTGTTCCCTCCTCCCGTCTCCACATTTTCCCTCCAAAACACAACTGCCACAGCACCAATAATAGCGACAACGATAACGACATTGTCATTTTCATTATGGTTGTCATTATTCTCTATTGTCATTTTCATTATTGCAATAATGAAAATGAAAATGACAATTTTCATTATCGTTATTGAATAACAAAAATGACATGCACACCCCTATTGACCCTTAGCCCCACCTTCCAAATGTTTTGCCAAAGAGAAAAGATTTACATTGACTAGCTTTGCCTTGCTGACATCTCTCATTGGCTTGCTCATAGTGCTCGTACATGGACTGTAATTCGATGCTGGCAGAGGCAGGTTCTGCAAAAATTTAGCCAAGTAAAAAATTCTGTAAATACGGCCATGATCACAGTAGCACAGAATTAACAGAGCGTGAGTACTGAAGTCCACCAGAGTGAGGTTTACCTTAGGTAGAAAGGCTTGATTCTGGAGTGCCCCAAGTAGCAGCAGGAGGAGGCCAAGAAGCTTCAAACGTGCTCAGAAATCCTGACTTACAGCAGGCTTTCCCTCAAGCTGACTGAAAAGGAAGGGTGAAGTGAAGAGCCCCAGCAGATGGAGCCCAAAAATGGGTTTGCTTTATGCAGGGGAAGAGTTCACAGGTGGGAGTGTGCTGGAGAAAACTGTGTGGAAGCTGATTGGCTTTAAAGAAGGAGTATTGGTGAACAATTGTAATTGTGGTGAGTGCACTTGCACATAATAATAAAGGCACTTTAGTGAGGAAACTGGTACGTGGGGACTGGGATCAATTCTGCAAAGACTTGCTGGACCAGGGATAAGAACAGAAGAAGTGCCATAATGGGTCAGGCCAGTGGTCCACCGAGTCCAGCATCCTGTCTCTGACAGTGCCCAATCTTGGTTGCTTGGGAGAAGTAACCAACGGGTCATAATGGGGCCTTTTCTTCACTTCCAGCTCCCAACTGTCAGAGGTTATGTCCCCCAACATACTTGGCTAATAGCTATTGATGGACCTACCCTCCAAGAACGTATCCAATCCTTTTTTAAACCCATCTATACTACTGGCCTTGACCACATCCTCTGACAACAAATTCCACAGGACAATGCTGCACTGAGTGACAAAATACTTTATTTTATTTGTTTTAAATCTGTTGCCAGTTAGTTTCATGGAGCATCCCCTAGTTCTGGTACTAGTAACTAAGGTGTAGCTTGCAATCTACTTGTAGATAACAGTATGGGAAAGGGGACCAGCCTCTCAAAGTTTGTCTGTGTGGGAGGAGAGATGGATCGCTGACTCAGGGAATGTCTCCAGGGAGGAGACAGTCTAGGAGAGCTCCTCCAGTGTGGCAGGAACTGCACTCTCTACAGGAAAGTGCTTCTCTCCACTTCTGATACCAGCTGCTGAGGTGTCCTAGAGCTGGGAGCAAGAAGGCGGTGGCCTGGCTTAGAGCATTGGAGCCAGCAGGTCCTGGTAGATCACCTGAGGTTGATGCTTAAATCAAGTGGATCATCACAAACACCATAAATCTGGTCAACCCTGTGCTTGAGGCAGAGCCAGATTAAGGCAAATGCAATTAGGGATGTGCGAACAGAACGGGGTTCAGACGTTCTGACATTCAGTCCAAAAACTTAGTTCGGGTTCGTGCATTTGGTCCAGCAGAGATCTGACCTCCTCCCGAACATTCAGAAAGTTTGGTTCCACCAGGAGGCTTGGGGAACTCCAGGGATGTCCGTGGTGACATGGAAGGCTGTTGGAGACGCAGCAGCAGCAGCAGCAGCAGAGACTGGGAAGGCTTGGCACTTGGCACCCCAGCTTGCTTGGGCAGGCACGCTCAGTGCTTTGCCCCCGGGGGTGCCCGTGGCACCATTACTGGCCATCTAAGACCCAGCGGCAGCAACAGCAGCAGAGGCCGGGAAGGCTAGGGGCTTGGTGGCTGGCCTGGCACCCCTACTCGGCCGGGCATTGCAGGCTGCTAGGCATCGGTGGAGCAGCGGCAGACATTGGATTGCCCGGTAGCAAAACCCGTGGTACAGCAGAGGCAGCAGCGGCAGCAGCAGCAGACAGGCAGCGTGGCATGAGAGGCAGTAGGGAAGGCAGGCTGGGACCTTGGCAGGGCACTCAGATAGGCTGGCGAAGACTGTGCAGCACAAGAGAAAGAGAGCCCGTCAGATAGGTCGGCCGAGATTGTCTAGTCAGAGGCCGGCTGGCAGGCTTACAGCTTCCCAATGCCACCCGGCATCATGAGGTCAGTCAGATAGGCCAGACGAGGTTGTGTAGTCAGAGAGAGAGAGAGGCAGGGTAGGTGCTGGGCATTGAGAGGGAGGGACAGAACCTCGGCAGCAGCATCCCAGATTGAGGATGAGCCCCGTTCCAAGATTGCCCCTGGCATTGGATGGCGTATGCCACTACACTATCAATTCATGTCCAGGGGAAACTCAGGGAAACCCAGCAGCAGAAGGTTCACCTTAAGGAACAGCAACTGCTCCACCAACTTGGCCTCCAGTCTCAGGTGGTGCAGTGAGGGAGTGGGTCACGCCAGGTGCACCCTTCACCAAGGGATTCGTGGTGATGGACAATGCAGAGAACATATTGAGGGCAGTCCATGAGTGGGCTTCACCAGCATCCCTTGCACAACACACACCCTTCACCTGGTGGTCAGGGACACTCTGGGGGAGAAGGGGATTGGGGCAGGCACCCGTAGCTGCCTGATCGAGCAGAGGAGGAAGCTGGCTGGTTTCTTTAACCGGAGCGTGAAGGGAGGCGACCTCCTATGGGTGAAGCAGGCAGACCAAGACTCCCCAGTGCATCAGCTGGTGCAGGATGTGCCCACCAGGTGGAGTTTTGCATTCCTGATACTTGAACGGCTTCTCGAGCAGAAAGCTGCCTTGCATCAGGTTCAACTGGTGACGGGCAGCGGGGCACATCCAGGGTACTATGGGGTGGAATGGGAGATCCTGGATCACACTGTTCCTGGCGGTGACGGAGACCATAAGCTCGTCTACAGCCACCATCAGCCATGTGACCCCTCTTGTCCAGAGTATCCTCAGGAGGCTTGATGAGATTCTCCAGTGGCTGGATTGTGGCCAACTGGGCAAGTAGCTGACAGCTGAGGCAGTTGCCCTGGTGCCGCAGCTGAAGGCAGGGCTGAAGGCACGGTTTGATGAGCTCCTGCAGTAGGAGGAATATGTGTTGGCAACCATGCTAGACCCCAGGGTCAAGGGCAGCATGGCACGCCAGACACCGCTCTATGGCCACTGGAAGGGTGAGCTGGTGGAGAGGTTCTGTCAGGCAGAGAGGGCTATGGAGAGTGCAGAGCAGCAGCAGCAGGTTACCCCTGGAGATGGCAGGAGTGGAAGTACCCACCCCTTTCAGCCGGCGGGTCTATCCCTGTCCCCAGCCCTAGCAGTAGAAACCCCAGCAGCAGGCTAAGCAGCAGCAGCACCTCTATTGCTTCTGGAAGATGTGGATGGACATCCCTCCCTGCCTGTAACGTAGGCCCGAGAACCCAGAGGGTAGGTCCTGGTGCTGGAGTGGCAGGTTGCTTCTTGATGTGGTGGAATGACAGATCCCCGTGTGTGTAATGACGGCCCCAGAACCCTGATGGTGGGTCCTGGGACTAGAGTGGCAGCTTCTAGATGACGTGGATGGACAGCCCTCCCTGTCTGTAATGTAGGCCCGAGAACCCTGACGATAATTCCTGGGGATGGGGGAAGCAGCAAGAGCATGGCTCAGCCGGTGCGGTTCTGTGTCCCGGGCGAGCAACTATGCAATGTGGAGGAGGGCAGCACTGGCAGTGGCACCTACACCCAACACGGCTCCATCTTTGCCTCCCTGAAATTTCCCTTCTTCCCTCTTGGATGGATGATATAAGGGCATGCTTAGGGAAATGAGAGTGTGTGTGCTCTGTGAAGCCGGCACACCCGATACGGTGGCCCATATTCTATTAAAATGCTCATTTTTTGAGAGACTAAGATCTAGGTACTTGGAGGAACTTATTTTTTTCTTTTTTCTTTTTCTTTTTATATAACTTGTATTTGTGCAAAATTGGAATACAACATAACCAACCAGAAGTAATCTTTCCACAAAATTTAGCTGTTTTACATTCCCTGGTCAAATGCTTACAACAAAACATCATTCTTACCCTCTAAGCTAAACTATATAAGAGAGTAACAAAGGTTCCACATTAACATCCTAGAGGTGAGCCATTTTTACAGACTTAAATACATTTCTCTTCGTTTGTTGATGCCAAATTTCTTTACTGGTCATTCTTGTCCATTTTCTTCTCCTCCACTGCTTGTATAACTGGTGCCCAAGTCTTTTCAAAGTCCTGCATCTTATTTTGAAGATCCGCATGAAACCCTTCCATGGTGTACATGTACCATATTCTGTGTAGCAGTTCTTCTATCGAGAGATCCTCCATCGACCTCCAATGTCTAGTTATAATATTTATAGCTGCCAAGAAGATGATTTTACAAGAGTTTTGACAAAGACTCAAACTTTTTGTGTTGGGATACAAACCCAGCAAAGCTGTTTCTGGCCTGAAAGGTACCACCTGCCCCGCCACCTTATTAATTAGTTTCCAGACCTTGGTCCAAAAGATCTGTACCTTACCACAGTTCCCTTGGAGGGACTTATGAAAGGCCCTGGGCACATAATATTGAAGAAGCTGCTGTGCCCTTGTGACATGGAAGCTACTAGGCGTGTGGCCGCATTTGCAAAGATGGCAATTGCTTTGAGGCAGAAGTTCTTAGGAGAATTAGTGTAGGGTGGGGTGTCAAATGGAGAGCTTGAAGGGTTGTAGGATGGTGAGAGTTGTCTTTGAGGGAAGTAACCCCGAGCTCTGCAACATATTAAGTTGGTGGGAAAGTGATACTGTCAGAGAGGTTTAGGGTGGCAATGGGCATGGAGACATCCTGGCAAACGGACTTTGTAACCATATAAGTGTACTTGTATGTGATGGTTTTATGTTTGGCCGAAGCCCAAGTCCCTGCGGGAGGGGTTTTCTTTACAGTAGGGGAGTAGCATTTGCTTATGTTTGTATATATTTTGTATTGGGCTGGGAACCTGGCTTTGTATGATTTGGGTTCCCTTAGATTTTATTGTGAGCAATGCTTAATAGCGATGTCTATATGGTTTATGTTTATCTTTTTGGCAATGACTTTGTTCATGACTAATAAAGCATTTAAAATTCCTGGGGATGGAGTGGCTGGCTGTTTATTAAGGCAATAGAATGACAGCTCCCCGTGAGCGGAATGATGACCCCAGAACCCTGACAGTGGGTCCATCGGCTGGAGTAGCAGCTCCTGGATGAAGTGGAATGACAGTCCTCCCTGCCTGTAACGTAGACTCCAGAAGCCTGAGGGTGGGTCCTGGGGCTGAAGTGGCTGACTGTTTCTTGATGTGGTGGAATGATGGCTCCCCATAAGCAGAATGACGGCCCCTGAACCCTGATGGTGGGTCCTTCGGTGGGAGTGGCAGCTTCTAGATGACGTGGAATGATGACCCTCCCTGCCTGGAACATATGCCCCAGAAGCCTGAGGGTGGGTCCTGGGGCTGGAGTGGCTGGCTGTTTCTTGATGTGGTGGAATGATGGCTACCCATAAGTGGAATGATGGCCCCAGAACCCTGATGGTAGGTCCTGGGGCTGGAGTGGCAGCTTCTAGATGACGTGAAATGACCACTCCCCATGAGTGGAATGATGGTCCCAGAACCCTGACGGTGGGTCCATGGGCTGCAGTGGCAGCTTCTGGATGAAGTCGAATGACAGCCCTCCCTGCCTGGAACATAGGCCTCAGAACCCTGATGGTGGGTCCTATGACTACAGTGGCCAATTCTAGATGTAGTGGATTGATGGCTCCCCGTGAGTGGAATGACGGTCCCAGAACCCTGACGGTGGGCCCTGGGACAGGAGTGGCAGCTTCTGGATGATGTCGATGGACAGCGCTCCCTGCCTGGAACGTAGGCCACAGAACCCTAATGGTGGGTCCTGGGGATGGAGTGGCAGCTTCTGGATGAAGTGGAACGACAGCCCTCCCTGCCTCAAAAGTGGCCCCAGAACCCTGATGGTGGTCCTGGGGCTGAAGTGGCAGCTTCTGGATGAAGTGGAACAACAGCCCTCCCTGCCTGGAACATAGGCCCCAGAACCCTGACGGTGGGTCCTGGGGCTGGAGTGGCAGCTTCTGGATGAAGTGGAACGACAGCCCTCCCTGCCTGGAACGTAGGCCCCAGAACCCTGACAGTGGGTTCTGGGGATGGAGTGGCAGCTTCTCAATGACATGGATGGACTGCCCTCCCTGCCTGGAACGTAGGCCCCAGAACCCTGAAGGTGGGTCCTGGGGCTGGAGTGGCAGCTTATGGATGAAGTGGAATGACAACCCTCCCTGCCTGGAACATAGGCCCCAGAAGCCTGAGGGTGGGTCCTGGGGCTGGAGTGACTGGCTGTTTCTTAATGTGGTGAAATGACAGCTCCCCATAAGCAGAATGACGGACCCAGAACCCTGATGATGGGTCCTGGGGCTGGAGTGGCAGCTTCTAGATGACGTGGAATGACAGATCCCTGAGAGTGGAATGATGGCCCCAGAACCTTGAGGGTGGGTCCATGGGCTTGAGTGGCAGCTCCTGGAGGAAATGGAACGACAGCCCTCCCTGCCTGGAACATAGGCCCCAGAAGCCTGAGGGTGGGTCCTAGGACTGGAGTGGCTGATTACTTCTTAATGTGGTGAAATGACAGCTCCCCATAAGCAGAATGACAGCCCCAGAACCCTGATGGTGGGTCCTCGGGCTGGAGTGACTGACTGTTTCTTGATGTGGTGGAATGATGTCTCCCCATAAGTGGAATGATGACCCCAGAACCCTGACAGTGGGTCCTGGGGCTGAAGTGGCAGCTTCCAGATGACGTGGAATGATGGCTCCCCATGAGTGGAATGATGTCCACAGAACCCTGATGGTGTGTCCATGGGCTGGAGTGGAAGCTTCTGGATGAAGTGTAATGACAGCCCTCCATGCCTGGTGCATAGGCCCCAGAACCATGATGGTGGGTCCTATGACTACAGTGGCAGCTTCTAGATACAGTGGAATGATGACTCCCCATGAGAAGAATGACGGCCCCAGAACCCTGATGGTGGGTTCTGGGACTAGAGTGTCAGCTTCTGGATGACGTGGATGGACAGACCTCCCTACCTGGAACATAGGCCCCAGAACCCTGATGGTGGGTCCTATGACTACAGTGGCAGCTTCTAAATTCAGTGGAATTATGGATCCCCGTGTGTGGAATGCAGGTCCCAGAACCCTTATGGTGGGTCCTGGGGATGGAGTGGCAGCTTCTGGATGAAGTGGAACGACAGACCTCCCTGCCTGGAAAGTAGGCCCCAGAACCCTGATGGTGAGTACTGGGGCTGGAGTGGCAGCTTCTGGATGAAGTGAAATGACATCCCTCCCTGCCTGGAATGTAGGCCCCAGAACCCTGATGGTGGATCCTGGGGCTGGAGTGGCTGGCACCCCTGCTTGGCCAGGCGTTGCAAGCTGGATGGCATTGGTGGAGCAGTGGCAGAGGCCCAGCTAGGGCTCAGTGGCTGGCACCCATAGTTTTCCAGGCATTGCAGACTGGCATCCTACTAGATTGAGCTCAAGAAGATCTATTGCAAATTGGGCAAACCTTGCTCCATGGTAAATCTCATGGACACCCACCCCCCCACCCCCCACCGGCACACTCATCCGAGCTATGCCTGTCTACAAGAGTTAGGACCAAATGACTNATATTTTGTATTGGGCTGGGAACCTGGCTTTGTATGATTTGGGTTCCCTTAGATTTTATTGTGAGCAATGCTTAATAGCGATGTCTATATGGTTTATGTTTATCTTTTTGGCAATGACTTTGTTCATGACTAATAAAGCATTTAAAATTCCTGGGGATGGAGTGGCTGGCTGTTTATTAAGGCAATAGAATGACAGCTCCCCGTGAGCGGAATGATGACCCCAGAACCCTGACAGTGGGTCCATCGGCTGGAGTAGCAGCTCCTGGATGAAGTGGAATGACAGTCCTCCCTGCCTGTAACGTAGACTCCAGAAGCCTGAGGGTGGGTCCTGGGGCTGAAGTGGCTGACTGTTTCTTGATGTGGTGGAATGATGGCTCCCCATAAGCAGAATGACGGCCCCTGAACCCTGATGGTGGGTCCTTCGGTGGGAGTGGCAGCTTCTAGATGACGTGGAATGATGACCCTCCCTGCCTGGAACATATGCCCCAGAAGCCTGAGGGTGGGTCCTGGGGCTGGAGTGGCTGGCTGTTTCTTGATGTGGTGGAATGATGGCTACCCATAAGTGGAATGATGGCCCCAGAACCCTGATGGTAGGTCCTGGGGCTGGAGTGGCAGCTTCTAGATGACGTGAAATGACCACTCCCCATGAGTGGAATGATGGTCCCAGAACCCTGACGGTGGGTCCATGGGCTGCAGTGGCAGCTTCTGGATGAAGTCGAATGACAGCCCTCCCTGCCTGGAACATAGGCCTCAGAACCCTGATGGTGGGTCCTATGACTACAGTGGCCAATTCTAGATGTAGTGGATTGATGGCTCCCCGTGAGTGGAATGACGGTCCCAGAACCCTGACGGTGGGCCCTGGGACAGGAGTGGCAGCTTCTGGATGATGTCGATGGACAGCGCTCCCTGCCTGGAACGTAGGCCACAGAACCCTAATGGTGGGTCCTGGGGATGGAGTGGCAGCTTCTGGATGAAGTGGAACGACAGCCCTCCCTGCCTCAAAAGTGGCCCCAGAACCCTGATGGTGGTCCTGGGGCTGAAGTGGCAGCTTCTGGATGAAGTGGAACAACAGCCCTCCCTGCCTGGAACATAGGCCCCAGAACCCTGACGGTGGGTCCTGGGGCTGGAGTGGCAGCTTCTGGATGAAGTGGAACGACAGCCCTCCCTGCCTGGAACGTAGGCCCCAGAACCCTGACAGTGGGTTCTGGGGATGGAGTGGCAGCTTCTCAATGACATGGATGGACTGCCCTCCCTGCCTGGAACGTAGGCCCCAGAACCCTGAAGGTGGGTCCTGGGGCTGGAGTGGCAGCTTATGGATGAAGTGGAATGACAACCCTCCCTGCCTGGAACATAGGCCCCAGAAGCCTGAGGGTGGGTCCTGGGGCTGGAGTGACTGGCTGTTTCTTAATGTGGTGAAATGACAGCTCCCCATAAGCAGAATGACGGACCCAGAACCCTGATGATGGGTCCTGGGGCTGGAGTGGCAGCTTCTAGATGACGTGGAATGACAGATCCCTGAGAGTGGAATGATGGCCCCAGAACCTTGAGGGTGGGTCCATGGGCTTGAGTGGCAGCTCCTGGAGGAAATGGAACGACAGCCCTCCCTGCCTGGAACATAGGCCCCAGAAGCCTGAGGGTGGGTCCTAGGACTGGAGTGGCTGATTACTTCTTAATGTGGTGAAATGACAGCTCCCCATAAGCAGAATGACAGCCCCAGAACCCTGATGGTGGGTCCTCGGGCTGGAGTGACTGACTGTTTCTTGATGTGGTGGAATGATGTCTCCCCATAAGTGGAATGATGACCCCAGAACCCTGACAGTGGGTCCTGGGGCTGAAGTGGCAGCTTCCAGATGACGTGGAATGATGGCTCCCCATGAGTGGAATGATGTCCACAGAACCCTGATGGTGTGTCCATGGGCTGGAGTGGAAGCTTCTGGATGAAGTGTAATGACAGCCCTCCATGCCTGGTGCATAGGCCCCAGAACCATGATGGTGGGTCCTATGACTACAGTGGCAGCTTCTAGATACAGTGGAATGATGACTCCCCATGAGAAGAATGACGGCCCCAGAACCCTGATGGTGGGTTCTGGGACTAGAGTGTCAGCTTCTGGATGACGTGGATGGACAGACCTCCCTACCTGGAACATAGGCCCCAGAACCCTGATGGTGGGTCCTATGACTACAGTGGCAGCTTCTAAATTCAGTGGAATTATGGATCCCCGTGTGTGGAATGCAGGTCCCAGAACCCTTATGGTGGGTCCTGGGGATGGAGTGGCAGCTTCTGGATGAAGTGGAACGACAGACCTCCCTGCCTGGAAAGTAGGCCCCAGAACCCTGATGGTGAGTACTGGGGCTGGAGTGGCAGCTTCTGGATGAAGTGAAATGACATCCCTCCCTGCCTGGAATGTAGGCCCCAGAACCCTGATGGTGGATCCTGGGGCTGGAGTGGCTGGCACCCCTGCTTGGCCAGGCGTTGCAAGCTGGATGGCATTGGTGGAGCAGTGGCAGAGGCCCAGCTAGGGCTCAGTGGCTGGCACCCATAGTTTTCCAGGCATTGCAGACTGGCATCCTACTAGATTGAGCTCAAGAAGATCTATTGCAAATTGGGCAAACCTTGCTCCATGGTAAATCTCATGGACACCCACCCCCCCACCCCCCACCGGCACACTCATCCGAGCTATGCCTGTCTACAAGAGTTAGGACCAAATGACTGATGTGCAGTACCAGCAGCAGCAGACATTGGATCGCCCAGGCACAGAAACTGCAGCTAGCAACTGTGCTTCGCTGGGCGTTGCAGGGTCACTGGCATTGGTGGAGCAACAGCAGAGGCCCAGCCAGGGCTCAGTGGCTGGCACCCCTGGTTGGCTGGGCATTGCAGGCTTGCATCCTACTCTCAGGGTCTCAACAAGCTATTCTTCCAATTGGTCAAGCCTTGCCCAGTGGTGAATCACGTGACCACCCAGTAGCAGACATTGGATTGCCGGGGCACAGTACCCATGGCACAGCAGAGGCAGAAGAAGTGGATATTGGGTTGCCGGGGCACAGAACCTGTGGCACAGACAGCAGAGGCATTATTGGCAGCAGAAGCAGACATTGGATTGCCCGGTAGCAGAATCCATGGCACAGACCACATAGGAAGCATTGGCAGCAGAAGCAGACATTGGATTACCCAGGCACAGAATCAATGGCAAAGACAGCAGAGGCAGCATTGGTAGAAGCAGAAGACACTGGATTGCCTGGCCACAGAACCCATGGCACAGACAGCAGAGGCGGCATTGACAGCAGGAGCAGACATTGGACTGACTGGGTACAGAACCCATAGCACAGACAGCAGAGGCGGCATTGGCAGCAGCAGACGACATTGGATTGCCCGCGCACAGAACCCGTAGCACAGACAGCAGAGGCGGCATTGGCAGCAGTGGGAGATATTGGATTTCCCAGTAGCAGAATCATGGCACAGACAGCAGAGGCAGCATTGGCAGCAGCAGAAGACACTGGATTGCCCGGGCACAAAACCCGTGGCACAGACAGCAGAGGCGGCATTGGCAGAAGCAGCAGACATTGGATTGCCCGGGCATGGAACCCATGGCACAGACATCAGAGGCGGCATTGGCAGCAGCAACAGACATTGGATTGCCCGGGCACAGAACCCATGGTACAGACAGCAGAGGCGGCATTGGTAGCAGCGACAGATATTATATTGCCCGGGTAGCAGAACCATGGCATAGACAGCAGAGGCAACATTTGCAGGAGCAGAAGATATTGGATTGCCTGGGGATAAAACCCATGGCACAGACAGCAGAGGCGGCATTGGCAGCAACGACAGACATTGGATTGCCCGGGTAGCAGAACCCATCACACAGAGAGCAGAGGTGGCATTGGCAGCAGCAGCCGACATTGGATTGCCCGGGCACAGAACCCGTGGCACAGACAGCAGAGGCAGCATTGGCAGCAGCAGCAGCAACAGCAGACATTGGATTGCCAGGGCACAGAACTCATGACACAGACAGCAGAGGCAGCATTGGTAGCAGCAGCAGCAACAGCAGACATTGGATTGCCAGGGCACAGAACTCATGACACAGACAGCAGAGGCAGCATTGGTAGCAGCAGCAGCAACAGCAGACATTGGATTGCCAGGGCACAGAACTCATGACACAGACAGCAGAGGCAGCATTGGTAGCAGCAGCAGCAACAGCAGACATTGGATTGCCAGGGCACAGAACTCATGACACAGACAGCAGAGGCAGCATTGGTAGCAGCAGCAGCAACAGCAGACATTGGATTGCCAGGGCACAGAACTCATGACACAGACAGCAGAGGCAGCATTGGTAGCAGCAGCAGCAACAGCAGACATTGGATTGCCAGGGCACAGAACTCATGACACAGACAGCAGAGGCAGCATTGGTAGCAGCAGCAGCAACAGCAGACATTGGATTGCCAGGGCACAGAACTCATGACACAGACAGCAGAGGCAGCATTGGTAGCAGCAGCAGCAACAGCAGACATTGGATTGCCAGGGCACAGAACTCATGACACAGACAGCAGAGGCAGCATTGGTAGCAGCAGCAGCAACAGCAGACATTGGATTGCCAGGGCACAGAACTCATGACACAGACAGCAGAGGCAGCATTGGTAGCAGCAGCAGCAACAGCAGACATTGGATTGCCAGGGCACAGAACTCATGACACAGACAGCAGAGGCAGCATTGGTAGCAGCAGCAGCAACAGCAGACATTGGATTGCCAGGGCACAGAACTCATGACACAGACAGCAGAGGCAGCATTGGCAGCAGCAGCAGCAACAGCAGACATTGGATTGCCAGGGCACAGAACTCATGACACAGACAGCAGAGGCAGCATTGGCAGCAGCAGCAGCAACAGCAGACATTGGATTGCCAGGGCACAGAACTCATGACACAGACAGCAGAGGCAGCATTGGTAGCAGCAGCAGCAACAGCAGACATTGGATTGCCAGGGCACAGAACTCATGACACAGACAGCAGAGGCAGCATTGGTAGCAGCAGCAGCAACAGCAGACATTGGATTGCCAGGGCACAGAACTCATGACACAGACAGCAGAGGCAGCATTGGTAGCAGCAGCAGCAACAGCAGACATTGGATTGCCAGGGCACAGAACTCATGACACAGACAGCAGAGGCAGCATTGGTAGCAGCAGCAGCAACAGCAGACATTGGATTGCCAGGGCACAGAACTCATGACACAGACAGCAGAGGCAGCATTCGCAGCAGCAGCAGACATTGAATTGACCGGGTACAGAACCCGTAGAACAGCAGAGACGGCAGTAGCAGGATTTGCCAATGTGTAGCACCCATGGAGCCAGGATGGTTGGATTTGCAAGGGAAGAGCTCCCATACGGCAGCAGACAGCATCAGCAGGATTGCGTGGGCATATTTGGATTTTCCAGGGCAGGGCACCCATGGACCAGAAGACAGCAGCAGCGGTATTACCAGGCCAGTGGGGCACATTACTCAGGGTCCCCAGGGCAGGCAGACAGGCACCTTGGTATGAAAGGTAGGCAGGCTGGGGCAAGGTTTCAGCTTTGCCCACAGGGTGGGCAGATAGGTAGCATGGAATGAGCAGAAGGCTGGCTGAGGCAGGCTTTGATCTAGGCCAGATGTGCGGGGAGGCAGACAGGTAGTGTGGCATGAGAGGCAGTAGGGAAGGCAGGCTGGGACTTTGGCAGGGCACTCAGATAGGCTGGCGAAAACTGTGCAGCACGCGCAAGAGAGAGCCAGTCAGATAGGTGGGTCGAGATCGTCTAGCCAGAGGCCGACTGACAGGAAAGCTTACAGTTTCCCAATGCCACCCTGCATCATGAGGTCAGTCAGATAGGCCAGGCAAGGGTGTCTAGTGAGAGAGGGGGGGGCAGGGCGGGCACCAGGCATTAGGAGGAAGGGACAGCATCTCAGCAGCAGCAGCCCAGATTGAGGAGGATCCCCAGTCCCAAGACTGTCCCTGGCATGGGATGGTGTGTGCCACTGCACCATCAATCCATGTCCAGGGAGCTTGGGGAATTCCAGCAGCAGAAGGTTGACCTTTATAAAAAGCAACTGCTCCACCAACTTGGCCCTCATTCTCAGGCGGTGCAGCGAGCAAATGTCCCCCGCCATGGAGAACACCCACTCGCTGGGGACACTCATTGGTGGGCAGGACAAGAAACCCTTGGCCACTTTGGACAGAGTTGGCCACATGTTGGTCTTGCCAGCCCAGTAGGCCAAGGGATCGCTGCTGGTTTCTATGCACGGCTCCTCCTCCAGGTAGCTCTCCACTGCTGCTGAGGCGCTGTCATACTCCCTCATGCAACTATCCTTTGGCACCACCTTCACCACTGCCCTCAGCCACACTGCCTGCCCTGCTGTGCAAGAGCCCATGCTCGCCAGAGTACCCTGCACATATGAGCTGCTGGTGCTGGCAATAGGGAGGCTGCTGCTGCTCAGCCTGCTGCTGCTACTGCTAGGGCTGGGGACAGGGATAGACTCCGCTGGCTGAAAGGGGTGGCTGCTCCCACTCCCACCATCCCCAGGGGCATCCTGCTGCTGCTGCCGCACACTCTCAAGAGCCCTCTCTGCCTGACGGACCCTCTCCACCAGGTCACCCTTCCAGTGCCCATAGAGCGCTGTCTGGTGTGTCACACTGCCCTTGACTGTGGGGTCCAGGCATGGTTGCCAACACATATTTTGCCGGCTTCAGGAGCTCATTGAACCGTGGTACCATGCCTTCAACCCTGCCTTAAGCAGCTGCACCAGGTCAACCACCAGTTTCCTGCCCTGAGGGCCACAATCCCACCCCTGGAGAATCTCCTTCAGCCTCCTGAGGAGAGTGTGGACCAGAGGGGTCACCTTGCTGATGGTGACTGTGGAGGAGCTGATGGTCTCCGTCATGGCCAGGAACGGTCTCAGCACGAAGACCATGTGAACCAGGATCTCCCATTCCACCCCATCATACCCTGGAGGTGCCCCGCTGTCCATCACCAGTTGAACCTGATGCAAGGAGGCTTTCTGGTTGAGAAGCCACTCAAGCATGTGCCCCCGCCGCTCCCCCCCTGGGCCCAACAATTTACTCACCATAGTGGAGCCACTAGCTCCTCTCCACCACCGCTGCTTCTGCATCCATCCAGGGAGGGAGGGAGGGAGGGAGGAAAGGACTCGGGGAGGCTAAGA
>QEPC01008985.1:1168078-1184225 GCA_003113815.1 Sphenodon punctatus
AAACACTGCCCTGAGGCAGCCTAAAGTAGCCGCAGCTGTAAATGTGACAGGCTGCCATGGAAACCAAGTGACCACAGCTGCCTGGAGAAAAGCAGTTTACCAGGAGAACCTTTTACACACAAAAGTTCTGGGAGAAGTTTCACGCAGAAGTTCAAAGATCCGGATGTTTAAGATCTGGATGAGTGATTTAGACACACAGACAGTTCTGGATGTTACAGCAAACATCCAGGAGAAATGTGTGTCTACAAACACCCATTCTTCGTTTGTTCGATGATCATTAAGACTCTGATTCTTCTTATTTCATCCTGGTAAAACAGAATGGGGTTTCTCCTAATTGACACAATTTTTGGTGTACTCTGCCCTCATTCACAGAAGTTTGCTTTGGATTAAGTTGTACTCCCTACTCATGCCCTTTCATAATTGGTGCCAATGGGAGAAATGAGACACCCTTACTGGGATGGGGCCCAGTCAGTGTTTGTTGAGCTTCCAGATAATTAAATCTGCCACGGATCTCAAAGCATAACTGCTTAGGGTTAGGGCTGAGAAATTGGAATTGGTCCATAACAGCTCTGTTCAACTCACACACACATAAAAATGACAAATGGCAAAAACAATGCAAAAGCTGGTAAGTTTCCACATCATATGAATGAAGGTGAATGACTGGTTTCCAGTGGAAACAGCATTTGCTGTGATATGTTGTTTCAGACCTACTAAGGGTTGCCAACCTTTTGGACATTTTGGCCCAGAGTCACACCAAAAGGGAATGGGACAGAGAGTGTCTTCGACTCCTTTCCAACACCACACCCCAGTGGAGCATCCTGAAAGCATGATGCTCTGAAAGGGGTGCAGTCACATCAGAAATGGGGTGGGGCAAAAAGATTCTCCTATCTAGAGATGAAACAAGTACCCAGAGCTAGAGATGAAACAAGACGGTTAAACCCGTCAAATTTTCAGTACTCAACCTGCCACCTTTGGGTGCTAATCAGTACCTGATGGCCCAATTTACTGACTGCCAGAATGGACATACTGACTTCTGGTACTGATATTTTGAGTTTCTGTCCCAGTTTTTCAAGTTGCCATCCCTTTTTGACTGTTTTCCTAGGGACCCATCTCAGCTCTGCTCCCGACTTTTACCAGTGTGGCCACACCCCTTTGATGAATTGTTTTCATGCACTTGTGTTCACTGAGCTTTCCCCAATGGAGAAAATGGGTAATCGGGAAACTGTTTACCCACGTAATCCCTGATTGTGATATCACGATGCTACAATTGAGGCATGACCACTTTAGAAAATGACCAGGAGAGTCTCTTCAACCCACCCCCTTTTCCAATGGGTCTCCTCACTCACTCAAGTGCCCAGGTAAACCAGGAAAATAGAGGGCCCTAGAGCCCAGGTCAAAGGATGACAAGTTATCCCATATGCTTGGATTTTAAGTGACCCATGGATTTTCTACTGGCAATCTGTGTAGAGAGGAATTCCATCCATTTTGAATGTCAAATCCTGATACACAATCCAGTCATGACTCCTATCAACTCACAGTGAAGCACAACTTGCCTTGATATTGTCTTGCCTTGAAGTGTCTTCTCTCTGTCACTTTAAACTTCAGTGCTTTGTGATGGGTTGTGTGCCTGGACAATCTCTCAAAGTCATCTTTCAGAATGTCACAGGTCGGTAGATAGTCTGATGGGTAGAATGATTGCATAGTAATACGATCGTATAGTCAAGTAGATTTTATGTTAAAATAGTATAATCATAAAATTATTTCTTTAAGAATAATAAAATATCATATAATTACAAAGTCATAAAAATGTAATAAAAGTGCGTAATTAGGAAGATTTAAGAGGTAATCATTGTTTTTAATATTGTAATAATTGCATAATTAAAATTACCAAACCACACGCAGTAATTAAAAGCAGAGTCTCCCATAATGGCAGTGTTTTAGGTTTCAACCAGGTGCTGGTTCATTAATGAAGTATGTGAACACTAGGAGGGTGCAGAAGGCATCCCTGCCATTTCTATTTCTGTCTACAAAAAAAACCCCTTCATTTTCAGGGGTTTTCATAAATGGCCCAACCATTTTCTCTCTTTTTTCCAATTTATTTTATTAAAAATTAATTTTTAATTAATTACCATGCCGCCACAAAATGAACACGGAGCTGTTCTGTGATACGCAACTCTTTTCCAAGGTAGTGCCGGAATCATCTGTGCCATTTCATAAAAGGGCCATGCATGCGCGGAATGGTCTGGATGCCATTTTTCGCATGCATAGCAATTGTTTTTTATTTATAAAATTTAAATTAAAATAAATAAATCACTGCACACATGCAAAATGGCCACCAGGACCATTCTGTGCACACACTCCCTTTTCCAAAATGTCCCTGGAAGAGTCATCACCCTTTTGGGAAAGGGTCCCCGTGGCCATTTTGTGCATGCACAGATTGTTTAAAATTTTATTTTTCCTTTTTTATTTTCATTTTTAAAATGAAAAAACAGATGGAAGTTTGATTTATTCATCCTTTTTCATATTCTAAGTACTAAAACTAATAGGGTTTCATTCATTTTAGTGATTAAAAAAACAAAAATGAACACAAATGTTAAGTATGTAAAGGTCAAGCTATGATTTCAGTTAGTACATCTGAGGAGTAACACCAGTTGAGATGCATGTTTTATCTGTGAAAGTTATCAGACCCTGGAACGGATTATCATTCGATGGTCATGATCCCATTCCCCGAAGATCCCTTGCGTGCACGTACATGCATGCTGTTTCCACAGGGCACAATGGGCCCACAATGAGGATCCGTGTGGTTTGCACGCGGCTGTGCGTGGGATCCACAGGGCTTGGGATCGAGCCTGATGTGATGACAATAGGGCTGAAATGAGAAGTGTTCCACTTCTTATGTGAATCGAGAAACATTGCAAAGATTGTTTGCATCATTACCAATACACCTCTCTCCATGGTACTCATAGATCTCTTTCCCACTAATTGGCCCCTTCTCCCTCAGTTTTTTATGAAAAGAATTGTGGTATAGGTAGTCAGCTCCCAGAAGTTTTATTTCCTACTTTGCCATTTTCAAATTAGAGTAAGAAACACAATTACATCCATCCATACATGGAAGAAAGTAGGGCTGTAGCTCAATCTCAATTTTCTCTTGATTCTTGCCAAGAATCACACTTCTTGGCTCATTTTTAGTGAGAATCAACAACAGAAAAACTGACAGTTCTTGACACTTTATCGGTCAAGAATTTTTCTTGATATGCCATAATTTACTATTTACCGTTTACCATTATTTAACATGTACCGTATACCAATTTACCATACACCACTTACCATGTACTGCATTCATCCCCGTAATGCACATGTGCAAAATGGCTTCCCTTTTACAAAATGATGGCGACCCTGCCGGCACCGTCTTAGAAGAGTGCTGCGCATGTGTAGAACAGCTGCCGTGGTCATTTTTGGCATGCACATTACTGGGACGAACATGGTACATGGTAATTGGTACACAGTAAACTGGTAAACAACAGTACACAATCAATCACAGTACACAGTAAACAGTAAATGTTACAAAGATTCTTGCGGAGTCCTTGAACTGTTATGACGTGTTGAAATCTTGGTGGCTGATTAGGTTGCATAGGCCAAAGCATGCTGAAAAAAACCTTGCATTGGAATGCCAGACAATGGCAGCACCTGGCAAAACATTAAAGCCACCCTATATGTTTAAGGGTAAACAAAGATGTGACTTTGGCCTGATGTGGCCTGCTTTAGCCCAGGCCCCATCTGCACAAGTAAATACATGCCACCAGATGTTGGCCTGGGATTGCCCAGGGGAGTGCTGGCGGCTATTGTCCTATCATGGATTGGCAACAGTTAAAATAGAGGAAGCAAAGAATACGACTAAATGGTCAGTTATCACAGTGGAGAGAAGTAACTAGTGGAGTGCCCCAGGGATCTGTACTGGGACCAGTGTTGTTTAATATATTTATTAATGATCTGGAAAAGGGAGTAAAGAGTGAGGTGATCAAATCTGCAGATGACACAAAGTTATTCAAGATAGTTAAAACCCAAGTGGACTGTGAAGAATTGCAGGAGGATCTTGTGAGATTGAATGACTTGGCACCCAAATGGCAGATGAAGTTTAATGTGGACAAGTGCAAAGTGATGCACATAGAGAAAAATAACCCAACTATGGCCGTTTTTACACGAATGCCACCCCCCACCCCCACCCCCACTGCTCGGTGTTCGGGCGGGTGTGCAGCAGGCAGGGGCAGTCTGTGTACACGGTGGACAGTAGGTGGGGGGGGGGGATGGGTGTGCAGTGGGTGTGCGCCTGTGTAAACACTATGGGAGGTGGGTGTTTGTGTGTGCACACTCCCACCGCACACCTGCCTCCACCCACGGAGCCCTCCGGTAAAATGGAGGAGGCTCTGTGGGTGTTGGTGTGTGGAGATGGGTGTAGGTGTGTGTGTGTCTGTGTAAACCCCCACCCCCATTCATGTATTAATGGCTTATACACATACAATGCTGGGTTCTAACTTAGGAGTTACCACTTGGAAAAGGGATCTTGGAGTCATTGGGCGCAATTCCCAACCCCCTCCATGTGGGATCCATGTGGATTCCGCACAGTACAATATCTCTGCTATGGACTTGTGCACAGTTTGCATGCGGGTTCTGTGGACCATGGGATTGGCCCCAACATGGACAATGCATTGAAATCTTCAGCCCAGTGTGTGGCAACAGTCAAAAAAGCAAACAGAATGTTAGGAATCATTCGGAAAGGGATAGAGAATAAAGCTGAAAATATCATAATGCCTCTATATAGATCTATGGTGCGACTGCACCTAGAGTATTGTGTGCAGTTCTGGTTGCCCCATGTCAAAAAAGACATAGTAGAACTAGAAAAGGTACAAAGAAGGGCAACAAAAATTATCGTATGGAATGGCTCCCGTGTGAGGAGAGGCTTGATAGGTTAGGGCTTTTCAGCTTGGAGAAGAGACGACTGAGAAGGGTTATGACAGAAGTTTATAAAATCATGAGTGGTGGGTGACAAGTAATAGAGTGTGGTTATTTGACCTCTCTAACAGTACTAGAACAAGGGGACACTCTGTGTAATGAACTGGTAGCATATTTAAAACAAATAGGAGAAAGTATTATTTTTTTTACACTCAGCTCACAATTAGCTTGTGGAACTTACTACCAGATAAAGTGGTCATGGCTACTAGTGTAGCTAGCTTTGAAAAGAGATTGGATATGTACCTGGAGGATAGGTCCATTAATGGCTATTAGCCAAGTAGGTTTGGGAAATGTAATCTCTTACTGTTGCAGACTGGAACAAGAGGGAATAGATTGCCCATTGTGACCTGTTGGGTATTTCTTCCAAGAGAAATAGAGTGGCCACTGTTGGAGACAGGATGCTGGGCTTGATGGACTGTTGGTCTGACCCAGTGTGGCACTACTTATGTTCTTATGTTCTATCCTGGGCTATGACCTTGGCAAATCCCGAGGTCACAGTCTGGGCTAAGGGCCGGCCATGAAGGTCAAGGTGGGCCACAGTGGGATAGCACATCTTTGGGTCCCATCATACCCGGCCCGGACTGTCCGTTATGGCAGGGAGTGGGACGCTGGGAGCATGGCACAAGCAGGGATGGCTGCCCACACATTTGTTGTGCTCCCTGCCCTACCCAGGCCATGTGGGCAGTAAGATGATTCCCCTGCCCGGGCATGTCACTTTGGTTCTCTGGCGCAGCCCAGGCCATATTGTCCGCAATTGTTCACCCCGGAACAGGCCAGTGGTGCCCCTTGCCACGTGCATGTCTGGTTTTACCCTAAGTCGTACAACCATTGTGAAAATCTTTAGAAACGACAACCTTTTGTACCCAACCATTTCCCACAATCTTCCCATAAATTAATTATAGCAAATTTCAAGCATGCTAGTATTTTAGGTGCTTAGCCTGAGAGTAGACTGAATAGAGAAAGAAAAGAATCCATCTATAATATTTTCCCCGGCACCCCAACTGCCTCAATGTGTTACATCCTGCTGTAGAGAAAGAGAGAGGACAGAGATGAATTGTAACTAGAACAGAAGTGGATATTGGGGGGTTTATTCACAGGCATTATTCACATTTTCATGTAGTGCTTTGAGTATCTGAAAAATTACAAAAAAACTGCTGTAAAGCTGTTGTTAAATTTCCCACAAGTGATGAAAAAGCCCCAGAAACTGTTGAAAAGTCCCAGAAAGTGACAAAAATAATGAAAAGTCCCAGAAAGTGATGAAAAGTTACAAAATGTCCCAGACAAGTGACAAAAATGAGGAAAAAATTGGTGGGAGCACAGAATCACTGGAAACTGATGAAGTACCAACAGACACTCGCAAGCACTCCGACAGGGTGGTATTTCTCTGTGGAATGGGAACACTTGCTTTTGTCTCAGCCCTATCAGGAATAGCACTGTACAACAGCAGCTAATGGAAGATTTTTAATTTGTTTAGAATACAAGTGAGGGCACAAACATTTCCTTGTTGTAACTATCACCCTTAACGTGCAGTTAAATTACATTTAAAACAGAGTTTTGGCATGCTCACAATACAGATGACCCCCATCATCCTGAATATTACAGTCACTGACTCCAGACACCTGCCCATTTAATTAGGCAAATATTAATTTACTCAGAATATGCCCTGCAGAAATGTCTTATATCACCGTTTGCAAACCAGACTAAGAAGCACCTAACATGCCCATAGCCACATAAATTCAGATTCTTACCATCTGTGGAAAGTAACTGGGCTTTTGAATTTAAATGACCAATTTTGTCAATGAATCAATTTCACTTGGATGAGGAGTGAGAACTCAGATAAAAGCAGTTTTAAAACCTATTTAAGTGTGTGAGAACCTATTTGTTCACAGTTACCTCATACAACTGCCTTCTAATGTTTCATTTATATTCATTTTTATGGCTTTCCAAATTGTAGATGACACCTATTAGAGTTGGGGGGGCGGGGGGGGAGAGTACATTAACAGAATAGCAAGGGTGTGAATTAAATCCACAAAAGCCAAAGCATTCAGAGATTGTGCCCCATAGTTCCATACACTTCCTTAGTCTTCAAGGTCAGAAGGGACCATCATGACCATCTAATATAGCCCTAGCCTGTCCTCAACATAGCCTCTGTGATTGAGCACAGTTGGATTAAAGCATATCTTCTAGAAAGAGATCTAATCTCAATGTAAAAACTCCATGGGATGATGAATCTGCCCCTCCCACAAGATATTGTAGTGTTTCATTCTTGTCATTGCTAGAAGTTGTGTTTTATTTCAAGGATGAACTTGTTCCACTTCAGCTTGGATGCTGCTGTGCCTGCTTTTGCAAGATTGGTGAGCCCATGATTATCCAGTACATTTTCCATGTGCAGGTGTCTACATGTTCAAAGCATGGAAGAGACAGGAAACAGAGGAGTTAAGATGGTACTGTCAGTTGTGCCAACTTCTGTTAGTCAGTGTGTTTGCACTTTGGACACACTCGCCAGCTGAAATTAATTCACTACCAATTGGGCATCATCTTAATTACTTTGGGCACAATCCTCATTCATCCAGTGAATACAAGATGTTATGCACAAATAAATTGTGTGCTGAAGAGCTGCACTAGACATAAGGGGATGTCAAACCATCTTTCAGAGTGAGAGACATCATTGTCCATTGCCCACTCTCACTTGTGCATGGATGGGTATTTTCAGACATTACGAGATCACGGTGAACCACGGTGAATACCCACCTGTGGTCACCGTGTCTCGAACGTCTGTTTGGAGGCCGCCAGATGTTCGCCACGGTGAATCCCCACATGGGGTCAATTTGAACCATGCTTCCCGGGCTAGCCGGGGGAATGTCCCGGGAAGCGTGGTCAAAAAGATCCCCAGCGGGGACCAACAAAAAGTAACGTCTGGCCGGTTGCCACGGCCCGGGATCCCCGGCGGAATCCCGGGCCATGGCGCTTCCGGCTGAAGCTCCAGGATTGATTGTTGCCAAGATGATTTGGGTAAATGTAGTGGGTTTTAGGTATTTTCTGGGAAGATAATTACTTTTATGGGATTTTATTTGTATATGTATATGTATCTCTGTCTATGAGACTTTATTTATTTTATTTGTATCTATATATATGTATATCTATTTGTGTTTTTTGTTGCTTATCATTTGGGCCATGGTGGAAGTCGGAGCCAAATAAACATCATTCATTCACCTTAGCCCCAGGACCCACCATCATGAGTCTGGGGCCATCAATCTTCGCACAGAGAGCCGATTTTCCAAAGCATCAAGAAACAGCCACTCCAGTCCCAGGACCTGCCGCCAGGGTTCTGGGGCCAAGTTACAGGCAGGGAGGGCTGTGGCCAATACCTAGAAGCTGCCACCTTAGCCCCAGGACCCACCATCATGGGTCTGGGGTCATCATTCCTCACACAGAGAGCCGATTTTCCAAATCATTAAGAAAAAACAGCTCCAGCCCCAGGACCTGCCGCCAGGGTTCTGGGGCCAAGTTACAGGCAGGGAGGGCTGTGGCCAATACCTAGAAGCTGCCACNAATTGTTCACCCCGGAACAGGCCAGTGGTGCCCCTTGCCACGTGCATGTCTGGTTTTACCCTAAGTCGTACAACCATTGTGAAAATCTTTAGAAACGACAACCTTTTGTACCCAACCATTTCCCACAATCTTCCCATAAATTAATTATAGCAAATTTCAAGCATGCTAGTATTTTAGGTGCTTAGCCTGAGAGTAGACTGAATAGAGAAAGAAAAGAATCCATCTATAATATTTTCCCCGGCACCCCAACTGCCTCAATGTGTTACATCCTGCTGTAGAGAAAGAGAGAGGACAGAGATGAATTGTAACTAGAACAGAAGTGGATATTGGGGGGTTTATTCACAGGCATTATTCACATTTTCATGTAGTGCTTTGAGTATCTGAAAAATTACAAAAAAACTGCTGTAAAGCTGTTGTTAAATTTCCCACAAGTGATGAAAAAGCCCCAGAAACTGTTGAAAAGTCCCAGAAAGTGACAAAAATAATGAAAAGTCCCAGAAAGTGATGAAAAGTTACAAAATGTCCCAGACAAGTGACAAAAATGAGGAAAAAATTGGTGGGAGCACAGAATCACTGGAAACTGATGAAGTACCAACAGACACTCGCAAGCACTCCGACAGGGTGGTATTTCTCTGTGGAATGGGAACACTTGCTTTTGTCTCAGCCCTATCAGGAATAGCACTGTACAACAGCAGCTAATGGAAGATTTTTAATTTGTTTAGAATACAAGTGAGGGCACAAACATTTCCTTGTTGTAACTATCACCCTTAACGTGCAGTTAAATTACATTTAAAACAGAGTTTTGGCATGCTCACAATACAGATGACCCCCATCATCCTGAATATTACAGTCACTGACTCCAGACACCTGCCCATTTAATTAGGCAAATATTAATTTACTCAGAATATGCCCTGCAGAAATGTCTTATATCACCGTTTGCAAACCAGACTAAGAAGCACCTAACATGCCCATAGCCACATAAATTCAGATTCTTACCATCTGTGGAAAGTAACTGGGCTTTTGAATTTAAATGACCAATTTTGTCAATGAATCAATTTCACTTGGATGAGGAGTGAGAACTCAGATAAAAGCAGTTTTAAAACCTATTTAAGTGTGTGAGAACCTATTTGTTCACAGTTACCTCATACAACTGCCTTCTAATGTTTCATTTATATTCATTTTTATGGCTTTCCAAATTGTAGATGACACCTATTAGAGTTGGGGGGGCGGGGGGGGAGAGTACATTAACAGAATAGCAAGGGTGTGAATTAAATCCACAAAAGCCAAAGCATTCAGAGATTGTGCCCCATAGTTCCATACACTTCCTTAGTCTTCAAGGTCAGAAGGGACCATCATGACCATCTAATATAGCCCTAGCCTGTCCTCAACATAGCCTCTGTGATTGAGCACAGTTGGATTAAAGCATATCTTCTAGAAAGAGATCTAATCTCAATGTAAAAACTCCATGGGATGATGAATCTGCCCCTCCCACAAGATATTGTAGTGTTTCATTCTTGTCATTGCTAGAACTTGTGTTTTATTTCAAGGATGAACTTGTTCCACTTCAGCTTGGATGCTGCTGTGCCTGCTTTTGCAAGATTGGTGAGCCCATGATTATCCAGTACATTTTCCATGTGCAGGTGTCTACATGTTCAAAGCATGGAAGAGACAGGAAACAGAGGAGTTAAGATGGTACTGTCAGTTGTGCCAACTTCTGTTAGTCAGTGTGTTTGCACTTTGGACACACTCGCCAGCTGAAATTAATTCACTACCAATTGGGCATCATCTTAATTACTTTGGGCACAATCCTCATTCATCCAGTGAATACAAGATGTTATGCACAAATAAATTGTGTGCTGAAGAGCTGCACTAGACATAAGGGGATGTCAAACCATCTTTCAGAGTGAGAGACATCATTGTCCATTGCCCACTCTCACTTGTGCATGGATGGGTATTTTCAGACATTACGAGATCACGGTGAACCACGGTGAATACCCACCTGTGGTCACCGTGTCTCGAACGTCTGTTTGGAGGCCGCCAGATGTTCGCCACGGTGAATCCCCACATGGGGTCAATTTGAACCATGCTTCCCGGGCTAGCCGGGGGAATGTCCCGGGAAGCGTGGTCAAAAAGATCCCCAGCGGGGACCAACAAAAAGTAACGTCTGGCCGGTTGCCACGGCCCGGGATCCCCGGCGGAATCCCGGGCCATGGCGCTTCCGGCTGAAGCTCCAGGATTGATTGTTGCCAAGATGATTTGGGTAAATGTAGTGGGTTTTAGGTATTTTCTGGGAAGATAATTACTTTTATGGGATTTTATTTGTATATGTATATGTATCTCTGTCTATGAGACTTTATTTATTTTATTTGTATCTATATATATGTATATCTATTTGTGTTTTTTGTTGCTTATCATTTGGGCCATGGTGGAAGTCGGAGCCAAATAAACATCATTCATTCACCTTAGCCCCAGGACCCACCATCATGAGTCTGGGGCCATCAATCTTCGCACAGAGAGCCGATTTTCCAAAGCATCAAGAAACAGCCACTCCAGTCCCAGGACCTGCCGCCAGGGTTCTGGGGCCAAGTTACAGGCAGGGAGGGCTGTGGCCAATACCTAGAAGCTGCCACCTTAGCCCCAGGACCCACCATCATGGGTCTGGGGTCATCATTCCTCACACAGAGAGCCGATTTTCCAAATCATTAAGAAAAAACAGCTCCAGCCCCAGGACCTGCCGCCAGGGTTCTGGGGCCAAGTTACAGGCAGGGAGGGCTGTGGCCAATACCTAGAAGCTGCCACCTTAGCCTCACGACCCACCATCATGGGTCTGTGGCCATCATTCCTCGCACAGAGACGATGTCTTTCCACCGCATCAAGTAACAGCCACTCCAGCCCCAGGACCTGCCGTCAGGGTTCTGGGACCAAGTTACAGGCAGGGAGGGCTGTGGCCAACACTTAGAAGCTGCCACCTTAGCCCCAGGACCCACCGTCATTGGTCTGGGGCCATCATTCCACAGAGGCGTGCCATTCCACCGCATCAAGAAAGAGTCACTCCAGTCCCAGGACCCACCGTCAGGGTTCTGGGACCAGGTTACAGGCAGGGAGGGCTGTGCCCAAAATGTATCTAGAAGCTGCCACTCTAGCCCTAGCCCCAGGACCTGCCATAAGGATTCTGGAGCCAAGTTACAAGCAGGGAGAGCTGTGACCAATATGTATCTAGAAGCTGCCACTCTAGCCCCAGGACCCACCGTCATAGGTCTGGGGCCATCATTCCTCGCACAGAGGCGTGTCATACCACCGTATCAAGCAACAGCCACTCCAGCCCAAGGACCCACCATCAGGTTTCTGGGGCCAAGTTACAGGCAGGGAGGGCTGTGGCCAATATGTATCTAGAAGCTGCCACTCTAGCCCCAGGACCCACCGTTATGGGCCTGGGGCCATCATTCCTCGCACAGAGGCATGTCATTCCACCGCAACAAGAAAGAGTCACTCCAGCCCCAGGACCCACCGTTATGGGTCTTGGGCCATCATTCCTTGCACAGAGGCCTGTCATTCCACTGCATAAAGAAACAGCCACTCCAGCTCCAGGACCCACCGTCAGGGTTCTGGGGCCAAGTTACAGGCAGGGAGGGCTGTTGCCAATATCCACAAGCTGCCACTCTAGCCCTAGGACCCACCATCATGGGTCTGGGGCCATCATTCCTCACACAGAGAGTCTTTTTCTGAACACCCAAACCGAACAGAACAGGACCGAACCAAATGGCCGAACTCGAACATGGCGAACGAACCAAACCACCAAACCAGACCGAACTGAACGGCCGAACCCAATCCACGATCTGGTCGCCCATCCCTATAAACTGGCTTGCATATTCCTCCCCTGCACCTTGCAGGACCAGTAACTGCCCAAAATTGTGCTAATTAACCTTCCCATAGGGTCACACCCTGAAAATGCTTTTGGCGAACCACAATCCAAAGTCTCACTCTACTAGCACTTAGGGAAGGAAATTCTTTTTGTGCGATTGAAGTGACCATTGAACACAAATGGCTAAAGCTTATTCCTTTCTCTCCTAGACCTGTGGCAAATCACTTGGAGATACTAACTAGTGCTGAAATGGATAGTGGATTTAATATTTGCAATTATTCACATTTTTTAATAGCCCTCCAAAATTCTAAACAATATTCAACACCTAAATGGCTATTTGTTTATACAAATGGATATCTGCTTATACAATTTGGATTTGGATATCCTGGTTTGATTTCTTCACTGATTTGGAGTTTTTCGGATGAGTCATTTCTTGGTTTTGGCCATTGTGCATGTGCAAAAGCACTGATACAAAGTAACTGAAGTAACAAAATGACTGAAATGACCGACTCAAATACGCAAAATACTGAAATAAATGAAATAACCAAACTGGAATAACCAAAATCAATATCCAATGAAGTGGAAATGATTAGCACTGCAGTATCCAGTTTGTTGGTCCCAAATCAAAATGTTCAAGTTCATCAGGCATAGTATTCTCCACGAATATTCAGTTCAGCTTAGTTGTTCTAATTCAGTTTTCAGGGAACAAGTGCTTTCTCCACACAAACATATGTTCGGTCTGTGAGTGTGATTTTCACCCACTAACGTTAATGGGAGCTAAGCCACAACCACTGCCTAAAGCTGAAGCAGATCGGCCCTTTTTTCTTCACAGATTAAATCTGCCTTTCTGACATAGCCTGCGGAGATCTGGGGCAGAGTTTTGACGGGATGTTTCGAGTGCTCCATTTAGTGCATGCAATGCAAAAATCCTTTTTTGCGGTGGGTAAAAAAAAAGCACTTTATATAATGCACAAGCACAAAAGGACACCACTCACTCTGGCCATTTTTAAATGGGCTGCGGATGCGGGGGGGGTTGGTTTGCGTGGGCAGTGCGGTGGGGACTGGTGCAAACAGGTGCACACAGATTCCTCCACATCCCCCCCCCCACACATTCCCACTCATGGAGTAATTGCCATTTTGGCCGATTGCTCCGTGAGTGGGTGAGGAGTGTAGGTGGGTGTGCACGTGTGTTGTGTGGAAACATGCATGCACTCACACCCATCCACTGCGGGATTCACATGGGCAGCACCCACTCATGCCCACACAGTGGATCAACATGGGTATGAGTGGGCCCGTCTTTTGTAAAAAGGGCCTTTGTGTACAGCGCAGTGCAGCCCCATTTTGAACATTTACTTATATATTCACATTTTTATCCCACCCACCCTTTCCATTAAGGTTCAGAGCGAATTACATCCAAGTAAAAAGAAGTGAAGTCTCCTAAACCACAGCTTTCCAGACCCTATCCCTGCCTGCTAAACACCTGGCCAGACAGAAAGGTTCAAACAGATTGCCTGCAAGAGATGAGCAGACTCAAGTTTAGATGACCTCCAAGGGAAGGGTGTTCCCTAATTGTGGGGCAGCCACTAAGGACATGCATGCAAATTTAACCATATACATTTTTGTGCATGCATGATAAAGGAGGTTGTTTGGGTTTTTGTGGCGCTCATGTACAAAACGGCCGTGTGCAAGGGGAGGGGGAGGAACATTTTTGATCTGGATCTCCGTTGGAATGAGGACTAGGTTGTGGCTGATCGACATTTCAACAAACCCGGATCAGAGCCGTGACAGGTTGTGATGGGACTGAAATCTGCTGCAAGGAATCATTTCAGCCTTCTCATTAACTTCAAAGAGGACAGGACTGTAACCTGTGTAAATGATATTCTGTATGGCAGGCCACCTTTTCCTAGTTTGGTGTCCCTCCCAATGTCTTCTCTGGCATTGGCAGGCCTGGGAAAGAATTCCTTTAGAAATAATATCACACCATATCCTTCTTTGCCCCCTTTGTGTTCTTTAATCTAATCAGGCTGATTTCCTCCCCCGCCCCCCCAAGAAAATGCTGTAGGCTACAGAAGACACCACATATCACAGAGTCCTCCTTTAATCTCCCAATCAGCCTTTTCTTGCCTCATATTAAAAAAACTATCCGGAATCCCATAACAGGAAAGAAATCCAGCCGTTCTGCTTGATGCATTCCCTTTCAGGTTGAATGGAAGGTGTGGGTGAGGGGATAGAGATTCAATCTGGAGATATGCAAACTGCTCAGCTTTCCCCTCTGATTATGCTGAAAATAAGGGGCTTATTGATTGTGCAGAGTCAAGTCTGGGGTCATGTGGAAAGTAATCTGGTGAAGCAGAATGGGGAACTGGAAGCGGAGGCAGAATAGAGAATGGAGAACCGTATGGAGAGACAGGATGTTTTCTCAAGCTCTGCCTCTGGCCTTCCCTGGGAATTCAGCCACATCACCTCACCTCTCCATGCCTATGTTTTCTATTCACCTTTTTTTTTGCCTTGTCTATTTAATATATAGGAGCACAACTGGGAGGGGAGGGAGGGGAGAAGCAGAAGGGAATTAGGTGTCCCCTGCCCCCAATTTATGAGTATTTCTTGCTCAGATGTGACCCCCAGGAGCTCATCCCCATGCTTTCTCAAGCTCTTCAATCCTTCTCCCTCTGACTGGGGTCTCCTGCTCCACACAGGTCAGCTGTCAGAAGGAGAGCAGAGAACCCAGCTTGCACTGAACTATTTGGTGAAATTGACCAGGATCCCTTTCATTTGGTCAATTTGGCTGACGCATCTGAGAGGTAAAATTGCTCAGGTGACAAGGAACCTGGTCAATTTCACCAGGGCCTCTAATAAATAATATTCCAGAGATTCCTTCTCACCCTGAAAATGGATTTCTGTTTGCCTCTTGTCAGCTGTCGGGCATGGATCAGGGAGCCCTGCCTTCACAAAATAGAAGCTTGATAAAATTAACCAGGTTCCCTTTCCCCCTGGTCATTTTTACTAAACCTCAGCAGCAGGGCCGGCCTTAGTGAAAGTGGGGCCCTGGGTGGGGAAAGAATGTGGGCCCCCCTACTAACTTAAGGCGCTGCTGGCAGCAAAGTCTCCAGTGGCTGCCAGGCCTAGGGGCGCTACCCGGCTTAGGGGGGCGCTCCCCGCCGAGCTCAGGGTGTTACCCAGGCCTGGGCTCAGGGATGGGCGGAGGGGCACTCCTCTCCCCCCATCCCCAAGCCCGAGCGGCCGTTCAGATCACCTACCTGATCCACTGTTAACGCTCTCATGCCGTCCGTCACTCCACTTTCTGGGCCCAGGCCACCGCCGCAAACTCCAGACTGAGGCCAGAGACGGCCTGGGCCTCAACCAGGCTGTGGAGGGGGCCAGCAGCATGAGGTGGGGCCTCTGCTTCTCCCTTACTTCCGCCGGAAGCTGGCTCCCGAAGGCCCCGCACTCAGGGCCGGCCTTACCATGGGGTTCGGGCTGGGAGCTGGGCATGGGGTCCCCTCAGGAGCGGGGCCCTGGGCGGCCGACCCTAACCACCCCACAGTAAGGCTGGCCCAGCTCAGCAGGGTAAGGCTGGGCCTCCACAGAATTTCAAAATGCCTAAAGCCACTCTTCATGGACCCCCCACTCCAGCCACCATGAGAAACAATAAAAGAAAATTCTAAGAGATAGAATTTTCAGTCTTTTCATCCAGACTTTATATAAAGAAGGCATTTAGGAAAA
>QEPC01008985.1:1222822-1244113 GCA_003113815.1 Sphenodon punctatus
TTTTTTTACATTGCAGCCATTTTTAAATGGCTGCAAGCTAAAAAAATCCGGTACCCCGGAATCCGGTACCGGGTCCGGATTACCGGGTCGAATCCGATAATGCCGGTACGCCCGTTACCGGCATTATCGGATACCGGATTCTACCGGTTTCCCACCCCTAATATGCAGTGTATTACAGAGTCTAGATACATATGGGTGCTCTGTGTTGAAATGTTAGATGCATGTTTCTTTAAAGGAATCAATAATGGAACTGTAGTTTAGGAATGTTTAGGTGGAAATATGCTTCATTGAGATATGGGGCCTATATATGTTCAGTACACCAATATATAGTCTGGAAAATGAATGAATGATTATACGTTTGCCCTGCATGTTCACAACAGGGAATGATATTCATTTAGGAGTTTAAATCAGTATAAATGCCCAGCTCAAGTAAGACACTCAGTCTGTATGAGGAATAAGATATAATTGAACATGCAGGGATGTATAAATATATGGTGTAATTGCTCACCTTTGGATTTAGCCTTTGAAAAGGTGGAGGGAACAGGGAAAGAGAAAAAGATTAAATCAAGATAACATCATAAAACTGCTCCTGTCAGTGGCTGAAGTCAACTAAGATGCAAGTGTGCTCATTTAAGAAAATTGGCCAGGGCTGGCAATCGGGAGACAAAGAAAATTGATTCATCTCTTTTGAGTTCCCTTGATGGGCTTTTTTCAGGCCTGTGCACCTATAAGTACTCAGGTAGAGATTCAAACCTCCAGAGTTACTCACAACAGCATTTCCAGAGGAATAGGAGACAGTAACAAATATAGGAATTGTAGCATCTTTCTTGAAAAAACACTCAGAATGCAAGTATGTAGATGCATGTTTATTAACTACATGTAAGGGAGCATATGCCCCGCCGCGCCCACCGCGATGGGGGTTTGGCGGCGCCCCTCCCTCCTAGGAACAAAGGAGGCGAGGAGGTCGGGGAGGCCGCCGTGCGGGAGAGAAGCCGTGGTTGCCTCGGCAGCAAAGAAGAAGGTGCCCGGGACTCTCGCGAGAGTCAGGATTCCCGGGCACCATTTTGAGATTCCCTGCTCTGCACCTCATTTGGCTGGGCACAAGCAGGGAAAAGACATGCGGCGGGGCAGTGTAGCAGCAGGGACTAGGCCGCATGCCCCAATCCAGACGGTTGAGCGTGCTGGGGGAGTGGGAGAGCAGTGGGAGTGTGGCACACACACACCCCACCGGAGGCAATCGGATTGCTGGGCTAGAGGGAAGGCAAGCAGGGTGCTGACACGCCGGCGCGCTAGGGCATACCATCTCCGCATACCATCAGGTAGGCTTGGGCCAAACAGGGGGAAGTGGCCTAAGCCCCCCCCCCCCATGAAAGAGTGTCCTGGATGATCTCGGTTGGGGGCCGGTGACAGCACCCCTTTCCAGCCCCCAGCTGCTTCCACCTCCCCCACTGGGAGCAAGGGGGGGCAAGCCAACACGGGCAACCCCCCCCACCCTAGGGACCAAGGCAGGGTGTGGGACAGGGGACTAGGGGGGGCAGCCCAACATACACACACCTCCTTCCCAAGGGGGGTAAGGGGTCAGTGCCATAAACCAGCAGGCAGAGCCTCCCCTGTTCAAAAGGGTGGTGGGTCAACGATCAACCCCACTGGACTCAATCTCCCCAGGGGACCCCCCCCCCAGAACTGAGACAGGGTGCGGGACAGGGGATGCAGGGGCAGCCCAGCCCAAGGGGTAGCACATACCCCCTCCTACCTTGGGAGCCAGGCGGGTGGCAGGGAAATATAAGAGGGGGAGGGCTAGTCTGAATCTAGGGACACCTGTGCCCATCTCCCCCACCCCCCGTGCTTCAGTCGGAGGGATTTAAGGGCCCAAGGCATAGCCCAACAGCACTACATTTAGGAGCCCAGCAGAGCACGATTATGGCTCCTCATGCTCAAAACCGGCAAAGAGGGGTATGAAAGGGAAAGGGAGCCATCAGGGTGGAACCACCCAGGAGGCAGTCCTCCAAGCCATGCAGGCACAACTGGCTAGTTATCAGGCCCGCATTGAGGAACTGGAAGGGGGGCGTGGGTGAGCCAGTGAGACAGAGGTCAGCCCACAGGGAGCCACATCAAATGAACTAGCAGGTCCCCTCACCCCGGCCAGCATCGAGGGCTCGCGCCGCCCGGGAAGCGGGTGGCAGCGTGCCCTCCCATCTTGTTACAGGGAAGACGAGCTGGGCCCCAGCAGGTGGAGGGAGGAATCCCCACATGACTACCAGGCGCAATTCAATGCTCTTCAGCAAGGGATGCAGGCATTGACAGAGAGTTTGGAGGTGGCCCAGCGGAGGCGGCGGGGGACCCAGGAGCCCAGGCCATATTACGAACACGAACAGATGGAAGGTGAGCAAGAGGATGATGGTTGGGGGGATGGGGATGGTGACCAGTGTGGGTCTGGACCCACCAGGGTGCAGGAAGAAGACAACCTAGGGGGACTGTGCACGCAGCGCGAGAGGGGTCGTAGCCAGTGCCACTCAGGTTGTGAAGGGAGGGGTTTCCATGGTGGGTGGGTCACACAGTCCCAACCTGGTAGCTGCGAATGTTGCCCTGCTTATGGGTACAAAGCAGCAGCACAGGTATGGGGCGCAGATAGGTGTTGTACGGGGGTGGCAGTTCGGTGCTGTGGCCACAAAGAGGAGCCCCGCCCTCTGTCAGGTGGGTATGCGGACGTCTCAGCCCTGTTGGGTGAGCATCTGCTTCAGTCAACCAAAGAGAAGATTTGGAGTGGCGAATATATTGATATATTCGCCCTCCTTTTCAGCGACCCCATTCCCGACCCCAACGACAAAGAGGAGAGGAAAGAGAAGGGAAAATTTAAAAGGCCAAAGGCTGAGCGCACATGGTCCAATTGGATGGCCGCTTACACCATCTGTATTGGGTTGACACTCATTAGGTTTCCCGAGCGCGGACTCAAAATGATTAAATACTCGGATATCGTCCTCTGAGCTTTCGATACGGGAGGACCAGGAGCGTGGCTGTGCTACGACGAATCCTTTCGCTGTAGGGCAGCCAACAATCTGTGCCTTCATTGGGATATGGACCTGCCTGATGTCATTCTCATCGTAACCAAGCCAAGTACGTGCACTTGAGACCTCGCATCTTCATGAATGCTAGACCCCTTGTCTCTCCCTCTGTTCCCCTTCCTAAGTCTCTCCCCCAGCTCCTGTCTCTCAGATTGTAAGCCCTAGGGGCAGGGACCCTGTCTATTTTATTACTTTGTAAAGTGCCAGGTACACTGCTTGCGCTATATAAATGTTTGTTAATAATAATAATAATAATAATAATATGCATACCCATGACATCTGACTGGAATACATTAGTTGCACCAGGTATGTCCTGCGTTCGGACAGTGTGCACGTGCTGTCCCAAGCGGGGGCACGCAACAGATCGAGGTAGGACAAAGAAACAGAGTAAAGCAGTCACCAAGCGGCCCAACTTGCTGGGATTTTAACGATGGGGGCAGATGTTTTCGGGCCCAATGCAAGTTTAAACATGCGTGCACGCAGTGTGCGGGCGATCACACCGCCTCTGGGTGCATGCGTTTCCGTCAGTATGGGGCCCATAACTGGGGATGGGCGGGCAACAGGCAGCCCCCTGCCACCCAAGGAAGCACCATTCAAATTGTGGGAAAGGGCGTCAACCCCGGTCCAGCATGAAGCATTGCGGGTGGCCACTCAGGGCTACCCCGACCGCCAGATCGCCGACTATGTGGTGGAAGGATTTAGGCAGGGTTTCAGGATCCCAACTGAGGGCCCTCGTTACCATCTAGGAACTCAGAATTTGAAGTCCGCAAGGGGGAATGAGCAGCTGGTCCAACAAAAGCTGGACAAGGAAGTTAAGGAGGGTAGGATTCAGGGTCCGTTTGAAAAACTACCTATTCCCACCCTGTGGATATCCCCCCTTGGCATAGTCCTGAAAAAGACACCGGGGGAGTTTCGCATGATCCACCACTTGTCCCACCCTAAAGGGGAGTCGGTGAATGATGTGATCCCGCCCGAGCTGTGCTCAGTGAGGTATGCATCATTTGACTCAGTGGTCGTGCGTGCCTGCGGTGGGGGGACCCTTCTCGCGAAGTGCGATATCAAGTCTGTGTTTTGGCTTCTGCCCGTACATCCCGAGGACTTCGAGCTTTTGGGAATGGAGTTCGGGGGTAAATTCTACTTTGACAAGGCAATGCCCATGGGATGTTCCACCTCATGTGCGGCCTTCAAAAAGTTCAGTACCATTCTGGAGTGGATCACGCGCCAACGTGCAGGGCAGAGCTCGATCACGCACTATTTAGATGATTTCCTCTTCATGGGAAGGGTGGGGACCCCAGAATGCCCACGGGGAATGCGCACATTTCAGGAAGTTGCCAAAAAGCTGGGGGTTCCATTGGCGCCCGAAAAAACGGAGGGACCAACGACTAGACTGACCTATCTTGGCATCGAGCTAGACACTAAACACTCTCTGTCTAGATTGGCAGAAGACAAGCTACAGGTCCTTAGGGAACTGGTGGCAGCAGTAGCGCGAGCCCCTAAGGTAAGAGTCAAGCAGTTTCAGTTCCTCACGGGCAGCCTTAATTTTGCCTGCCGAGTCATCACACCAGGAAGGGCATTCGTGTCTCGTTTATATGCCCATATAGGAAGCGACTGGCCCCCGCACCACCATGTCTGCGTGACAAAGGCGATGCGGGAGGATCTGGCAACCTGGGAGGCTTTCCTCCAGGGCTATAACGGAGTGAGTTTCTGGTGGCAGCGACTCCTCTTGGAAGCGGAGCTTCAGATCCAGTCCGACACTGCAGGATGCCACGGTTTTGGGATATACGGTGCGCAACCCCATGGTGCGCAACCCCATGGCCGGAGGCATGGGAAGCACAGGGCCTGACCCGAGACTTGACGTTCCTGGAGTTCTTCCCCATAGTAGTGGCGGTAGAACTGTGGGAAGCGGAATTCACCAATAGAAGGGTTCTATTCTGGTGCGATAACATGGCAGTTGTCCATGTCATCAACAAACTGTCCTCAAAATCAGAAAGGGTTATGTGGCTGGTCAGGCACTTTGTGCTTAAATGCCTATGGGCAAACATATTGTTCGTGGCCAGGCATGTGCCCAGGATTGATAATGGCATAGCCGATGCCTTTTCTCGATTTCTGACAGACTGTTTTCACCAGCTAGCACCAGACGCCAGGGAGAACCCCAACCAATTTCCGAGGGACATGTGGAGCCTTGGATTATAGAATTATATAATGCAGTGCAGGGATCCCTCGTGCCCAGAACAAGGCGGGCTTACAAAGCGGCATTTACAGAATTCCAGGACTACAGGTCGGGGAAAGGTTGGGAACTCGGTTTCCCCATCCCCGAAGGGCACATACTGCAATTCGTGCTGCAGCTCAGGCAACAAGGTTTGGCACCCGGGACGATAGCGGGAAAGGTATCAGCCATCTCATTTATGAGCCGCCTGACCGGTTACCCCTCTCCCAACAATGACTTTTTAATGAGCCGTTTAAAGGAGAGTTGAGCTAGGCAGACCCCCCCGGACACCGGACGCCAGGGCCCCAATTACCCCCCAGTTGCTTAAGGTAATTAGTCATGCCCTACTTAGTATGTGTCACTCTACCAGCGAAGTAGTGCTTTTCAGGGCAGTTTTTTGAGTAGCACTATTCGGGGCCTTTCAGATCAGCGAAATAGTCCCTCAGTGCAGGTCGGATCGGTCGGGGACGGCCCTGCAGATCCACAATGTGGACTGGCTGGGAAGCATCCTACTCTTACATCTATGCAGGTCAAAAACTGACCAGAAGGGAAGGGGCCAGTTGGTGAGGCTTTGCCCTTCGGAGGATGGTAGTATGTGCCCGGCGGAAGCAATGAAACGGTATTTGGCATCCTGCCTGCAGGCAGAGGGCCCGCTGTTTACCCATAGGGACGGCACCCCACTGACTAGGTATCAGTTCGGTGCAGTCCTTGCCATGTGTATTAAGAACGTCGACCTTGATCCGGGTTGCTACACCGCCCATTCTTTCAGAATAGGGGCTGCGTCAGTCACAGCAAGTATAGGTCTTCCTGGGAAGAAAATACAGCTAATTGGAGGATGGCGGTCTGGCGCATATCGCCAGTATGTTAGGAACACAGAAACAAGGAGGTGGGGTCACATGGGATCACCGGGACGACAGAATAACCCTGATTTCTCTTTCAGACACGTCAACTCCGTGGGGACGGAAGGTGGTGTGGATCGTTGGCCACAGCATCATGCATTGGGCAGGGAAGATGGCTGCACACAGCAGGTGGGGCACCCAGCTGGGCCTAGGTGACCATGCAGAAATAATTTGGCTGGGTAAGCATGGAATGCTGTGGGAGCAATTGCTCCCAATGCTGACCGCAGCAAAAGAGAAATTCCCAGCACCAGTGGTGATAGTGGTTCATCTCAGGGAAAACAATCTTCCCAGGGTCATGGGGCTGTGGCTGACAAAGAGGGCAAAGGCCGATTTACGAAGGGCCCAAGAGCGCTTTCCGGGGTGCACACTTGTATGGTCCGAAATGCTACAGAGAAGGGTGTGGACTAATGCCCAGCAACCAGGTAGGGTCGACAGGGCTCGAAAAAGAACAAACATGGAAATTGGGGCTTGGTTGCAAAGAGCCGGAGGGTTCGTCATCAGTCAGAAAGAGATTAGTTATGACAGAGGTGAGTTATTTAGGAGCGATGGGGTCCATCAATCGGACGCCGGTGGTAATCTATATCTCGGGACCCTGAAACACAGCCTTAAAGAAATCCTAGGAAGTTGATTTGTTGGCGGCAAACCAGCCAAGCAAAGCTGGCGGTTTTTTGGTGGCGGTAGGCTGAGTTCAGGCCAATGGTTAAACATTGTAGTTGGTAGCATAGTATTGAATAGAAACATCTCCTTAAGGGATGGGCATAGGCCATGCATAGCTGCTCAGTGTGACCCACTGTACAGTCATCCCAAGGGTGAGAGACGAGCGGCCGGACCCGCTGGGAGGACCATGTACCAAACAGTAGATTACGGTGACTTCACCCTTGTTGTTGTTTAAACCTCGCCCTCAGGGGCAAAAAGGGGCAGATANAGGACCATGTGCCAAACAGTAGGTTACAGTGCCTTCACCTTTGTTGTTGTTTAAACCCCACCCTCAGGGGCAAAAAGGGGCAGATACGAACAACCCGCTCCGGCCCGGGTAGGGGGTAAGTTGACAAAGTTGGGGAAGTTAGGGCACAGGAGGATTCCCTCGGGCTTAACCCGAAGATATTAAAGAAGGTCGACAGGTAGACCGGTTAGTTCCGGGTGTGGGAAGGGAACCTCATGTGGACTGGGTAACACTTAGAAATAGGAGATAGATAGGACCTCAGTTAAAAGGGGGAAGTGGGAGGGTTACCCCTTCCCCCTTTTGTTTCAATAAAGAGTGCGGCCGTTTAAACCCATTCAAGGTGTCCTCATCTTCTTTGGGGGGTGCGTCGACAAATGGGAAAAGGGAAAAAGAAAGTAAATTTCATGGGAGTGTTTGTGAAAAAGAGCCCTATTGTATTCTTCCCTTTGGGTGCTGGCAGATCTACCTATGATGTATAATTGTATATTTCAGGACAACAAGTGCATGTATCTACTTTATAATGAATATCCACTTATAGGAATTGTTGTCTCCAGGAAGCTGTGGTAACTATAAAGCCAAGATCTGGTTTACAATGCATTATGAGGAGGTATGAGACGTTCTAAAAGGTGCTTTCAGAGCCTTCTAAAAGGCTCTGTTTCAATAAGGCCTGATATATATTACATTCCATATGTATTTTATTGGTGTACATGTATGCAAGTGTGTAATGATGGGGATTTTTCCTTTCCAGTTCTTTTTTTATCATCAGACAAGCCACTGAAGAAGGGGGGTACCCCCCTGAAACACGTTTGGTGACCAACAGCCGTGAACAGACCTTCTACATGTCAGAACAGCGACTTTAGATTGGGGGTTTCATTCACCCCCTTGGGGGTCTGCCATTGTGCATGTACCATTCTTTGTCACTTTGACTTTTTCAGTCCGGTATTTGTAGCAATTGTATGGTCCAGTTGGATGTGTCTTGGTATATTTGTATCTGAGAACTTGTATATATAAAATACTTTTGCATATAATTTGTGGTCATCTCCACATAATTGCTTGTTTCACTTTTTCTTTTTCTGAGTATGTAGGGAGCCGTCCCTTGGGGGCAAACTTTCCTGCCTCTTACCTTTTTGTTCGGATTGGCCACAGTCCTCCCTGCCTGTAACTTGGCCCCAGAACCCTGGTGGCAGGTCCTGGGGCTGAAGTGGCTGTTTCTTGATGCTTTGGAAAATTGGCTCTCTGTGCAAGGAATGATGGCCCTGGACCCATGACGCTGGGTCCTGGGGCTAGAGTGGAAGCTTTTGGATATTGGCCACAGCCCTCCCTGTCTGTAACTTGACCCCAGAACCCTGGTGGTGGGTCCTGGGGCTCGAGTGGCTGTTTCTTGATGCGGTGGAAAGACATCGCCTCCGTGCGAGGAATGATGGCCCCAGCCCCATGACAGTGGGTCCTGGGGCTAGAGTGACAACTTCTATATACATATTGGCCACAGCCCTCCCTTCCTGTATCTTGGCCCCCGAACCCCGATGGCAGGTCCTGGGGCTGGAGTGGCTGTTTCTTGGTGCGGTGGAATGACATCACCTCTGTGCGAGGAATGATGGCTCCAGATCCAGGATGGTGGGTCCTGGGGCTAGAGTGACAGGTTCTAGGTACATATTGGCCACAACCCTCCTTCCCAGTAACGTAGGCCTCAGAACTGTGATGGTGGGTCCTGGGGCAGGAGTGGCTGTTTCTTTTTATATATATACTAAATCTAACTGCTATTAAGTATTCTAAAACCTATTGAACTAAATGGAATATCCTAATAATTAACTACAAAGGCCTTGTCCAACAAACAGACTGTATCTCTATCTATCTCTGTAACTAAGGTAGCTACTATGTATATCTATCTAGTAACTATCTATCTAATAACTATCTATCTATATATACAATATTCCACAGGGGAAAACACAAAGAACACAGGGAGGGGTACAAAACTGAAATTAAAATCAATCTAATAATATTCCTACTCTAAATAAATCCAAAAATTAAAACAGGGGACGGGCATCAGGGATGGAATAAGAGGGAGAGATAAAGGATTCAATGGAGGGGGGAGGGAAGAAGGAAGATTGAACACAGGGAACACAGGGAGGAGTAAAAACAAATAATAACACCTAAATCTATGTAATCTAAGCTAAAGAAATGATAATATGGAGGTAAATGGGTTGGATGGGTGAAATAGGAGGATGATGGCAATGGATTAGGAATAGGAAGGAACAAAAATTGCTGGGAGAGAGGGATTCTTCTGAAACGCCTGCTGTTCAGGAACAGTGACTAGCTCAGAAGGTGTTGGGAAGGGGGGAGGCAATCAGTTTTGTTTCTTCCTGCACCCTCCTTACCGCAAGCCCCATTGGTTCCACGCAGCCTAGTCCGTGGCCAATCACAGACTACGAAGCCAGTGGTCTGAGGCAAAAGGAATGGTAATTGGGCAGGCTGTCTGCTACTCCAAGCCTCTCCACCCCTGGTGCCTGGAAGTCTGCTCCTCAGCAGACTCCCCCTCCCTGTCACGTTTTGCCTTCCAGTGACACGTTTTTGACACCCGAACTCACCCGAACGCGAACCGAACTGACCGAACTGTTAGGTCATTTTGACGTTCAGCATTCAGTTCAGTTTGGTCTGTTCGTGTTCGGATTTGGGTTCGGGTTTGGTTATCCAAACAGGCCAAGTTTGGGCCAAACTCCGAACTTCCGAACCGCGTTCGCCCATCCCTATTTATTGGGGAGGGGTGTCCCATTTTTCTAGGGAATGCCCATCCAAACCTGCTTGGCAAACCTCCCCGGGAAATGCCCAAGACCGGGAGGTAATGCATGTGACCCCCAGACCACAGACTATGGAGCCCCAGGAATACCGAAGATAATTCTAAGTGTTCCTGATGATCCAGATAAACCCAAGGAGGTCTCTTATTACCAAGGCCCTTATAGATTCAGGGGCTTCGAGAACCTTCATGGATGCGGACTTTGCTACAAACTATCATATTACCCAGAGACCCCAGGATTCGGTGGAAATGGTGCAGACAATTGACGGCGCTCCTCTGAAATCAGGTCTAGTACAAGAGTGTACATCCCCGCTAACATGCGTTATTGGAACGCACACCGAGGTACTTTGATTTGATGTAATCACCTCCCCTCCATTCCCCCTTGTACTAGGTTTCTCTTGGCTTCAGACACACAACCTTACCATAGACTGGGTCGGGCAAAGTATCTGTTTCCTTTCCCCCCAGTGCAAACAGCATTGTAGAGGGCCCCCACTCGCAGTACTAAGCACCCATGGGGCACGTCCACTTTCCCCTGCCCCAGATGTTCCTCTGCCCTACCAAGATCTAGCTGGGGTGTTCAGCAAGCAGGAAGCAGCCAAACTCCGCCCCCCCCTCCATTGGCCATATGACTGTCCCATAGAACTGGTACCAGGGTCCAACCCCCCCCCCATGGGAGAATTTATAATTTGTCCCCCGGAGAGACCAACACCTTGTGTGAATATATTAAGGAAAATCTAGCTAAGGGTTTTATTCAGCATTCCTCGTCCCACGCCGGGGCCCTCTTATTTTTCATGCGAAAGAAGGAGGAGGACTAGTGACGACTTAATAACGTCACCATAAAAAATATATACCCCCTACCTTTGATCCCTGAGTTGTTGGGCAAACTACAGGGAGCATGAATCTTTACAAAACTTGACTTGAGAGGGGCCTATAACTTGGTACGAATAAAAGAGGGAGACAAATGGAAGACTGCTTTCAGAACAAGGTTTGGACGCTTTGAATATTTAATTATGCCATATGGCCTAGTAAACACTTCGGTCACCTTCCAACATTTTATTAATGACATCTTTAGAGACTTATTAGATATTTTTGTGGTCATGTATTTAGACGACATCCTCATATTTTCCACATCCTTGACGGAACATATTCACAGCGTGAGGACAGTACTTAAACAACTGTTGAAACATAAACTATACTGTAAGATGGAAAAATGTTTATTTCATGCCACGTCAGTTCCCTTTTTAGGATTCATAATCTCTCCCAAGAGGATTCATATTTACTCCAGTAAGATCGAGGTGATCCGCCAGTGGCCAACACTTACATCCGTCAAGGTGCTGCAGTGCTTTTTGGGGAGCACCAATTACTATCATCAATACATCCCTGGCTATGCTAAACAGACCACCCCCCTCACTACCTTGTTGAAGAAGGGGGCTAGGTATGAATGGCTGAAGCCCCAACAACATGTCTTTGACCTTCTAAAGCGGGCCTTCTTGTCCGTCCCCATTTTACAGCACCTGGATGTCTCACGACTGTTTTTTATAGTAGAGGCAGACACATCAGATACCGCCATTGGGGCCATCCTAACCCAACTCCAGGAAGACTCAGGCCTCCGCTTACCCTGCACCTTCTATTCCCGGAAGCTGACCCCGGGGGAAAGGAATTACACTATTCTCAACAAAGAGTTTCTAGCTATCAAGGCTGTGTTTGAGGCGTGGAGACATTTCCTGGAGGGGGGACAGCATCCTGTCCTCATATTCACGGATCAAAAAAACCTCACGTTCATGCAAGAGACTCGATTAAACAGCACCAGACATGCTCAATGGATCCTTTTCTTTCCCAGGTTCAACTTCAAGATACAATACCGGCCTGGGTCCCAAAATACCATGACCAACGCCTTATCATGATGCTATGCAAAAGAAGAGAAAGCCAAGGAAAACCCCGGGTCCATCCTTTCACCTATGATATTTTCTGCGACCCTCCCGTCTCTAAGAGAACTTCAGACTGTGAGTATGAAAGAAGGGCCCCAGAGAGGATATCAGAAAAAACAAGGGTTGTATTATCACCAGGGACGGGTGGTCATTCCCCCTAAGTATCCGGGCCGCACCTTTTGGAACTCCCTCCCAGAGGAAGCTAGCCTAGCCCCAAGCCTTTTAACATTCTGGCAAAATTGTAAAACCTGGCTGTTTGCCCAGGCCTTTAGGGAGGGGGGGAGGGGTTTTATTCCCCTTCGTCCTTATTTATTGTTTTATTTTGTTGTTGTTCCCTAGTTCTGTTTTAATGGTTGGAACTTTTTTAAGTGTTTTAATGTACTTTATAGATGGATTTTATATTTGTATTTTGTTTTGACTGTAAGCCACCCCGAGCTGTTTCAGGAGGTAAAAATCCAATAAATAAATAAATAAATAAATAAATATAGACCCCAGGTGCTCTCGGCTCACCATGATTCCCCATTGGTGGGACAGCCGGGGTACCAACAAACCCTGTCCCTCCTTCTTTGGTCCTTCTGGTGGCCCGGTATTAGTTGAGAGGTGGAATGTTACGTGCAAGGATGCTCGATGTGCGCCCGCACCAAAACCATCATCAGCTCCCTGTCAGGCTGCTACGACTAAACAAACCTCCTAAAGGCCCCTGGCAGAAGATTGCGATGGACTTCATTGTCAGCTTACCGCAATCAGACAAACGCGACTCCATCCTGGTGGTCGTCGACTACTTTACAAAGAGGGAACATTTTGTACCTTGTCAAGGGTTACCTACATCAAAAGGCACCGCAGACCTTCTGCTACGCAATGTTGTTCGTCTAAACGGACTACCCCATGAGATTGTATCGGATAGAGGACCCCAGTTTATTTCCCGTTTTTGGAAATCATTTTTTACCCTCTTGGGGGTTAAACTTTGACCCACCATGGCTTACCATCCTCAAGCGAATGGGCAGGTGGAACGAACCAACCAACATATTGAACAGTATCTTTGTTGTTTCTGTGCATATCTTCAAGATGACTAGACTAAACACCTCCCCCTTGCTGAGTTTACTTATAATAATGGACCTATTTCCTCTCTAGGAACCTCCCCCTTTTATGTCTCTTATGGTTTTCACCCCCCTCTTTGTTTCCCAGAAATCCCCAACACCACGGTCCCTGCAGCAGGAGCTTTGGTCTCCATTATTAAAGCCGCGCAACATGTAGGCCAGTGATGTTTGATGAAAGCTCGTCAGCAATACAAGACTGCAGCCGACAAGAAACGCCTCCGAGACCCCCCTTTGCAGGTAGGGAACCTAGTGTGGGTTAGGAAGAAAAACTATCCTTCCATACGTCCTTCTGCTAAGTTGGATGATGCATATATGCGCCCCCTTCCCCATTAAATGAAAGCTTAACAAGGTTACATACGTGGTAGTCCTCCCGGACCACCTTCCTATACATTCCTCTTTTCATGTGTCTCTCTTGAAAAAGGCCCAATCGCCCTCTTCATTCACTACAATGGGCTACCCCACCACCACCGGTCCTCCTCCAAGGCGAGCCCAAGTACGAGGTTAGAGTGGTGCTTGATTCTCATCTTATCGGGTCTCGTTTACATTATTTAATTGATTGGAAGGACTATGGGCCAGCAGAGAGGTCCTGGAAACTGGCTATGACTGTCCATGCACCCCGTTTAACCCTGGCCTTCCACCAGCATCACCGGTCCAAACCGGGTCTCTGGACCTCACTGGGGGCGGACGGGGCCCTGGACGGGGGGGTTCTGTCGTGCCGTGTCTCCAGTTGCAGCTGCGACAAGGAGCGTTGTGGATTGCTAGGCAACCTGATGTGGAGCTACGGGAAGTAGCCCCAGCGGACAATCAGAGCGGCGCAGCGCAGCCAGACCAAGCTGCGTGCATACCCTCTTCTGGCACCTCTCTAAAGGCTCGTCCCAATGCAGTGCTTGGCTGGCGGACAGATTCCCAACGTAGGGGGTGGAGCCTTAATCCCTCCCCGGCCACAGCTGTGTCTTGGGGCTCTATAAAGCAGCCAGCGGGGCAGTAATACCCCACCAGTAATTGTGAGAGAGGCTGGCCCCTTGTACCTGTATACCTTATCTGGTTTTAGAGCCTTGTTAGAGTACCCTGGTGTTGTGTTCTTGTTATGTTCACTGTTTTTGTTTGTATCCCTTGATCCCCCCCTTTGTCTAGAAGAGAGTTGGTTTGTGAGCCCCTTCTTCCCACCCCCACAGCTTCCTTTGCCCTTCCCCCCGTTCCTCTCCGCCAGTGCTTCCCTGTTTCTGAGCCCTTTCCCCCCTTCTCTCATGATCTGCCTGCTTCCAGCCCCTCTGCACCCCCTCCCAGGACCCTTTACCAGCGACCTCCCTCATCTGCCTCCACACGGTGATCTGGACCCTGCAACGTGTGAGTACCCCTGGTTGTGTTTGTACATCTTCCCTGTCCCCCTTGGCCATTGGCTTCTTATTCTTACCTATTATTTTATTTTTATTTATTTATTTATTTATCAATTTATATCCCGTCCCTCCTGAAAACAGCTCGGGGTGGCTAACAATTTTAAAAGTATAAAAAATACAAACATATAGAATTAAAACAATCATAATATTAGAAACCATTAAAACAGGGTTAGGACAACAATAAAACAATAAATAAGGGTGGGAAGGAGATAAAAACCCATAACCCCCCTCCCCCCCTTCCCAAAGGCCTGGGTGAATAGCCAGGTTTTACAAACTCGCTGGAATGTTAAAGGGCTTGGGGCCAGGTGAGTTGCCCCCTAATTTGGAGGGAAAACCCAAATGCGATCTGGAGGGAATTACTGTTGCCACCGTGTGTCTGTGAGGAGAGAGAAGCCGGCCACCACCGCACCCGTATCCCTTGCCCATAATTCCCTTCAACCTTTGACCCTTATTTTCTCTTCCCCCCCCTTTACCATGACAAGGGCAATCATCTTGGCCAACAGGCGCTTCACTTTCTCTTGTAAGCCAGTACCACGGTGCCCTGCCGATGGCCTTGACAGATGCTCCCACCCCAGCTCCTCCATGGTGGACTGGTGGCACTTCTGGGGAGGTTCCTGCTGCTGTTCTGCCCCCCCTAGCAGGAGGAATACTGCTCCTGCTGCTAGAGGCAGCAGTTGGTGCTGGTGCCGGATGCTTGCCTGCTGAAGGAGCCGGGTGACTGGCCCCTGCAGTCGGAAACATGCTTGCATCCACTTCCCCTGACTTCCCGCTGAGCATCAGAGCACTGTGGCATGACTTTAGGTGCCTTGCCATTGCTGTTGTCCCCAGGTGCTGAGCATCTGCCCATGCTTTACCACCTTTTTGTACACAGTGCACTTCACCTCTCTGGGATCATGTGCCCGTACCTGCTTAAAATGATCCCAGACTGAGTATTTTTCCCCCCTCCTGCCTTCTGGCCCTCCCCGGGTGATGCACTGATGCCAGTGCTGCTGAGAGGGGGAAACCTTAGTGGCACTGGTGACACAGCTCTGGGAGGAGGCTCAGCCATTGCCTCAGCTGCAGACATCTCCTCTGTGACACTAGTGTCTGCCTCTGACTCACTGTCCACGATCACGGTGATGTCCCATGAAGGGGAGTATTGGGACACTGAGACTAGACTGCCCATTTATGCCATGCTGCTGACACTCTCCCTGTGCTTCCCTCTATAGCTGCTGCTGCTGCTACTCCTGTCCCTACTGACATTGCCTGGGGATCGGGCCCTGCCTCTAGCAGCCGGGGTGGGAGCCACCAACTCTGGACTGCTGGGGATCGCCTCGACAGTGGGGGATATTGGTGGCCATGTAGGAACATCGGAAGCAGCACCAGCACCTGCTCCAGCACCAGCACCAGCACCATCGGACACAGACACAGCCTCATGTACTGCAGACCTTCCAGTGCCCTGCATGGCAGTGGAGGAATGTCCTGCCAGGAGGCGATGCTGAGACAAGGACGCCTGGGGCCCTAAAGCAGGCCTACTGAGTTTGGGGCATGGTGATGTACTCGGGCTACTGCTTCTGCCTGCTGCCACTCCCCTGGCACGGGCCCTGCCACCTCTGGCACATGCCCCATTGCCTCCCCTATGGGCATCAGACTGGTCTCTCCTTCCCTTCTCCATTTCTCCCTCCAAAATAATGGTTTTATATTTATTTATTTTTTTAAAAAAATGTTTTATCTAATATTATGTATATATATATCTACACTAAATCTAACTGCTATTAACTATTCTAAAACCTATTGAACTAAATGGAATATCCTAATAATTAACTACAAAGGCCTTGTCCTACAAACACACTGTATCTCTATCTATTTCTATAACTAAGCTAACTACTATGTATATCTATCTAGTAACTATCTATCTAATAACTATCTATCTATATATACAATATTACACAGAGGGAAACACAAAGAACACCGGTAGGAGTACAAAACTGAAATGAAAATCAATCTAATAATAATTCTACTCTAAATAAATCTAAAACTTAAAACGGGAAGGGAACCAGGGATGGAATGAGAGGGAAAGGATTAAATGGAGGTGGGAGGGAGGAAGGAAGGAAGAGTGAACACAGGGATGGGTAAAAATAAATAATAACTCCTAAATCTATCTAATATAATCTAAATAAATGATAATATGGAGGTAGATGGGTTGGATGGGTGAAATAGGAGGAGGATTGCAATGGATTGAGAAGAACAAAACTGCTGGGAGAGGGAGTCTTCTGAAATGCCTGCTGTTCAGGAACAGTGACTAGCTCAGAAGGTGTTGGGAAGGGGGGAGGCAGGCAATCAGTTTTGTTTCTTGCTGCGCCCGCCTCAACACAAGCCCCATTGACTCCATGCAGCCTAGCCCGTGGCCAATCACAGACTGCGAATCCAGTGGTCTGAGGCGAAAAGGGATGGTGATTCGGAAGACTGGCTGCTACTCCAAACCTCTCCACCCCTGGTGCCTGGAAGTCTGCTCCTCAGCTGACTCCCCCTCCCTGTCACGTTTTGCCTTCCAGTGACACGTTTTTGCCACCTGAACACGATCCGAACTGACCGAACTGTTCGGTCATTTCGACGTTCGGAATTGAGTTCGGTTCGGTCAGTTCGTGTTCAGATTCAGGTTCGGTCATCAGAACAGACTGAGTTCGGTCCGAACTCCGAACTTCCAAACCGCATTCGCACATCCCTACTAATCTCTTTTTGATGGCTGAACAGAAAGCCTGCAACCTTACTAAGAAACTTTTTCTGTTGCCAAAGAGCTGTTACTGTTAGGAACTTTTTCCTGATAACTAACTTAAATTGCCCTGTAATTTGAGCCCATTGATTACCAGCTTGGTCTCAGGTAGCTACAACTGAGACAGACCCAGAGAATAGTAGAATCTACAAGTCTGATTAATAGCTGGTGTTCAGATCCAAACTTATTTATTTATTTATGTATTTATTATTTATTTCCTAAATTTCTACCCCGCCCCTCCTGAGAACAGCTCCAGTTGGCTTCCAACAATAAAACCATATAAAATACATATAAAATTTAAAACATCAACATACACTATAAAGTATTAAACAGGGCCCGGGAAACTTAAGTATATAAAAAGTCCTGAACTATCATTACTATTGATTGACAGCTAGCTGTCAATCACTTCAAAGAACATGGGGCTCTAGTACTGATTACAAAGTGTACTAGGAAAGGCTGTTAGTTTAGGAGTACACATTAAACATGTTATCTATTCAAACACAAATCAACTTATTCTAAAAAACAGAAACATCTGTGAATTCGGGTTTGGTCGTCCGAACAGGCCGAGCTCGGGCCGAACTCAGAACTTCTGAACCGTGTTCGCCCATCCCTAATGCCCTTCCTGTGTGAAATTTTTTCACTGATGGTACATGCACAAGGGTGCTCCTGCCTGACCTCAGGGATCGCAATGGGACATAGGGGAGAATATAGCCTTGTATAGATTTGTGGGGACGAGGCTGTGTAGAGCTCTATAGATCGAAACCAGCTCCTTGAATTGTGCTAAGAAAGCAATTGGGATCCAATGCAGACTCTGAAGCACTGGTGTAATGTACTCCTGGCAGCCCACTCTTGACAGAAGGTGGACTGCTATTATCTACACTGGCTATTGCTTTTTGCCAAGATCCTAAACATTCCAGAATCAAAACACAACTTTACAGGGAGTCAAGGAGCCAACAACAGTCTGACAAGTAGAAAGGTGTGAAAATCAATAAGAGAAAGCCAGCAATCAGATAAGATCAGAATGACATGTCTCAGCTTGGAAGAAGGCAGAGTAAAAGCAGTAGACAGGTTACTAGTTCCTATTATGCTCACTTGGTCAAGGACAGGGTTCAGGAATATATCGCCAGGGACCCAAGTTGACTGCGTTTCTGCAATTTGCAGTGATTTTCACAGAATCAGCCAATCCTTGCAGAATCCTCACAGAATAAGCTAATCCTGACCAAGACCCGAGGGTAAATAGGCCCCTGGGAGATGAATTGTGGGGGCCTATGTTTGTGTGAGGGAGGTGCTGAAATTCCAGAGGATTTGAGTTGTGTTTGATTAGCAAAGTTGTGAGTCTACGTCAAACCTATTGAAAATTTGCTTCCCAGCATGCATAGTTATGCAAATCAAGTTAATTATGCAAATATTAATGCTCACAGTAAATTTTCAGAATTTGGCTTCACTGGTTGCAGAATTTAAGATTTTTTGGTGCAGTCAACTTGCTTCCTTGTATGTAGCCAAGCAACCAAGTTGGCAAGTTGCAAAATGTCAGCATGCAGGCAAGCTAACTGGCTAAAATGAATGATCGGAGAAAACTTCTCTCAGGAGGTGCCTCAGCATGTGCGGCCACTGCCTCTCTGCCCTCTCAGCTGCCACATCAGCAGCCAATCAATGAAGGTTTATTTATTTATTAGATTTATTCAAATGTATACACTGCATTTCCCGTACAGGCTCAGGGCAGCTCACAATTCATAAAACAACAATAATAAAATACAAACAATAAAAACCCACCACCTCACCATAACCACCACCCTCCCCAACCCTACCCAAAAAGCCAACCAACCTCTATCCCCACCCACCAAATGTATTTTGAAATAAAAATGTTTCACACCACCTCCAGAAGATGCTTACTCTTGGGCTCAAGTAAACCTCCTGGGGAAGGGAGTTCCACAAAACCAGAGCAGCAACCAAGAACACCCTCCCATGCACCCCCATCCCACAGACAAGGGTACTAGGGATGTGCGAACAGAATGCGTCTTGGATATTCAGCCGTTCAGTCGTTCGGTTCGGGAACCGAGATTGGGTTCGATCGTTCGGTTCGGGAACCGAGTTCGGGTTTCGCTGTTCGGTTCGGCAAAGTTCGGTTCAGCCGAACATTCGGAAATTGGTATCAATATCGATATCAGTGCCGATATCGATACCAATTTTGAAGATTTTATTTTTGGTATCATTTGGCCCAGAGACACTAATAAGTTTGTTATGTTTATGTCTTGTAGTTGTTATATTGTTAATGTTTGTTTTTTAAAAAGTTGTTATAAAAATTATATCTGTTAACAGCTGAGTTTGACCTGTCCAATCTTTAACCTCTCTGTGCTGTCTTACAGGCAGCAGACTGGCCTATTGTACTTCCCTTCTCGATGTCTTCCAACCCAAAAAAATGCACACAAAGATTTTTTTACATATATATAATTCAAATTTTTATCTAATATTATATATATATATATATATATATATATATATATATATATATACACTAAATCTAACTGCTATTAAAACCTATGGAATTAAATGGAATATCTAATAACTACAAAGGCCTAGTCCTACAAAACACTATAAAACTGAATCACTACACACTATCTCTATCTATCTCTATAACTAAGCTAACTCCTACAACTATCTATATCTATAGTAACTATCTATTATCTAATTTCTATCTATATTACACAGGGATGGGGGAGGGGAATACAGACAGCTCACACCAAACAACACAGGGAGGGGTACAAAACTGAAATGAAACCTAAATCAATCTAATTCTACTCTAAATAAATCCAACAACAGGGGAAGGGAATCAGGGATGGACTATATAAAGGGAGGAGGGGAGGATTCAATGGAGGATAGGGAAAAAGAACACAGGGATGGGTAAAAAATAAAAATAACACCTCAATCTATCTAATCTAACCTAAATAAATGATACTAAGGAGGTAAATGTGTGGGATGGGTGAAATAGGAGGAGGATGGCAATGGATTAGGAACACAAACTGCCAGTAGAGGGAGACTTCTGAAAACGTCTGCTGTCAGAAACAGTGGCTAGCTCAGAAGGTGTTGGAAGGGAAGAGGGCAATGACTTTTGTTACTTGCTGTGCCCGCCTTACAACAAGCCCCATTGGCTCTGTGCATCCTAGCCCCCGTCCCCCATGTCCAATCACAGACTGTGAAGCCAGTGGCCTGAGGAGAAAAGGGATGGTGATTGGGCAGGCTGGCTGCTATTCCAAGCCTCTCCGCCCCTGGTGCCAGGAAGTCTTCTCCTCAGCTGTCTCCCCCTCCCTGGGCCTTCCAGTCACGTTTTTCCCACCCAAACTCATCCAAACTCACCCGAACATGGCCGAACTATTCGTTCATTTTCGAGTTAGGATTGAGTTCGGTTTGGTCGGTTCGGGTTCGGTTCAGAAGTTTGGTTTGGTCGTCTGAACAGACTGAGTTCAGTCCGAACATCCGAACGGCGTTCACACATCCGTAAAGGGTACTAAGAGATTAAACCTGCAAGAGGGCACTCCTGATTGGCAGAAGGGGATGTAATGAAATATGGTAGGACAGGTACTCTTTCAGATATATGGGACCCAGACCAGTTAGGGTTTCAAAGGTCAAAACCAGCACTTTAAGTTGTGTCCAGAAAGCTATACGCAGTCAATGCAGACTTCAGAGCACCGGTGTAATGTGCTCCCGTTGACTTGCCCACAAAAGGATCTGAGCATCTGCATTCTGCATAGGGATGGGCGAACAGATTGCAGTTTGGGTTCGGCCGTTTGGTTCGGCTGCGTTCGGTTCGGCCGTTCGGTTCAGCAGTTCGGTTCGGATGCGTTCGGTTCGTTCATTCAGTTCGTTTGTTCTGTTTGTTCGCTGAGTTCAGGTTCAGCTGTTCGGTTCGGTCGTCCGAACAGGCCGTTCGGTTAGGCCGTTCGGCTGTTCCGTTCAGCCGTTCAGCCGTTCGGGAAGTGTTGTTATGGGGTTTTTTTTTGGTTTTTTATATGGTTTTTTGGTTTTTTATTGGGTTTTATATGGTTTTCTTTTGTTTTTTATTTGGTTTTTTGGTTTTTATATGGGGTTTATTTTTTTTATTTTTTAATCTAATATTATATATATCTGTCTACACTAAATCTAACTGCTATTAACTATTCTAAATGCTATGAACTAAATGGATTATCTAATAAGTACACAGACCTACTCCTACAAACAC
>QEPC01008985.1:1244213-1267958 GCA_003113815.1 Sphenodon punctatus
GAGTTCCAGGCATGGGGGGCAGCAAGTGAGAAGGGACGAAGGCGCTTAGGGGAGCAGGGAAGGCGTGGAAGGGCGAGAGAGGGGACAGAGGAGGAGCGAAGTGCACGGACTGGAGTATGGAGGGCGATAAGTGCAGAGAGGTAGGGGGGAGCAAGGTTGTGAAGAGCTTTATAGGACTTCGTTAATAACAGGAGTCCCAGTCCTTTCCTGGTCACAAGGCTGATTAACCATCATCACCTCAGTCTTGTCTTGATTCAGCTTCAATCAGCTCATCCTCATCCAGTCCCTGACAGCAGTCAGTCATTGGGTAAGCACCAAGACTGCAGGACCTGTGTCAGATGAAAAGAGAGGTAGAGCTGATTGCCATTAGTATATTGATGACCTCTCACCCCAAACCTCTGAATGACCTTGCCCAGAGGCTACAGATACACATTGAACAAGAGGGGAGACAGAATAGAACCCTGTGAGACACCAGAGGGGAGGTCCCGAGGAGACAATAAACAACCACCGATTACTACCCGCTGGGAACTCCCTAACAGGAAGGAGCAGAACCACTCAAGAGCAGTCATGCACACTCCATCCCCCACCATCTTGGATGTGGGCAGTCGGTTCTTCTGAGCATGCCCACAACTTCTTAGCATGCCCAGAACCAACTGGCCATATCCAGGATGGTGCCCACACTGTGCTGATGCTGCCAGCACCATCTTGGAATGGTCTGAGCAGGTCCTCCTGAGCATGCCCAGTTTTTTTTAAAAAAAACAACGTACCAGCCCAGAAAGAGGCCAAACTTTTCAGAACCCCCTTGGGAGGTTAAGTACTCCACACCTGACCCCCCTCCCCTGGCCCCCACCCCATAGCTCTCACTGGGCCCCGCTCCCCCTTCCCAGGCCCACACTGGCCTATTCCCTTCACCTGCTGTCCTCTGGCCCCCCTCCCTGCACTCAGCCAAGGTTTGGCAGAGTCCCAAATTTTCAAGGAAGTTCCTCAGAAATTCAAGACTTAGAAAACAAGGTCAAATGCCCAGGTCTTCAGTAAATTCCAAGGAAAACTGAGGATCAAGTTACAGAACTAATCTTGAAGGGTCTATAACATCAGCAGAGGAGAGACAGCTCTGCTAAAAGCTGTGTCGTCGGATTGCTCCAACCATTTCTGCTACCAGGGGTTTTCAGAAGGCACATAATTCATTTTAATTTTTGTTTTCATTTCCAAAAATGTATTCGTTTTCATAAAGGACTATCATTTTTGTTTATTTTTTCATTTTCTTTAATCAAAAATAATTAGTTTTTAAAAATCACTGCACATGCACAAAATGGCAACCAGGGCCCCGTTCTACGTATAAGTGGACCATTTCAAAAATGGCACCAGCAGTGCTGGTGCCATTTTGGGAAAGGACTGTGCATGTGCAGAATGGCCCTGGTGGCTATTTTGCACATGCACAGTGATTTTTTATTATTATTATTTTTGATTTTTCTAATAAAACAAAACAAAAAATAAAAAGGAAAATGAATGGAATCACACAAATGTCATTTGCTTATTATTATTATTATTTTACTTTGGTTATGAAAACAAAGGGGGTTCCATTCATTTTTATGATTAATTAAACAATGCAAAATTGCACACCCCTTACTGCTACTAATTTATTTATTTATTTACATTTATTGACCGCCCCGTCATGCCCACGGCATCCTGGGGCGGCTCACAAGAATTAAAACAATAAGAACTCATAAAACATCATAGGATAAAATGATTTAAAAATAATAATCCCCCAACATTTACTATAAACCCCTCCCCCAAATCCCCCCAACCTATCCGACCCTCCCACTCTAACCTCCAAAGGCCTGGGCGAACAGCCAGGTCTTACAGGCTTGACGAAATGCCATCAGACCTGGGACCAGGTGAGCTTCCTCCGGAAGGGAGTTCCAAAGTCGTGGCCCGGCCACCGAGAACGCCCTCTCCATTGTGGCCCTGCATCTAACATGGGGGAACCTCCAAAAAGGTGTCCCAGGCAGACTGCAGGGATTGCTCTGAGGCATGGAGGGTGAGGTGGTCACCAAGGTATGAGGGGCCCAGACTGTGTAGGGATTCATAGATCAGCACCAACATCTTGAATCTGATCTGAATCTAATGCCCTAATACCAGCAATCCAGGGCTAAGATTACGGGTGTGATCATACAAAATGTTAACGCCTAGGGACACTCACAGAATCATTCCTGTTCTGGCAACTACTCATGGAAAACAGTTCTATTGGTTAGTGTAGCAGGCACCACAAAACAGGACAGGCAAACCACCTCAGAGTAGGATAACTGGCAAGTTGCCAGGACAGTAGAGCATGGGGTACTAGTGCAGCCTCCAGAGCAAGCACAGGAAGCAGAGGGGACATGAATTTAGAAAATCACAGTATCATATATACGGAGGAGGTGAGGATGGTGATTGGCTGTGATGGCCTAGGGTATCATATTGATGGGGCACAGTGGGGGCACAGCAGGATCTTGGCTTGTCTTTCACCCACCTGTGCACACCATCTCTCTCAGCTCCATGCTCCTTGCTAGACTCTGACCCTGCAAATGTATCTCTGTGCTTTAGCCAGGGCTGGCTCAACGTGCAGACCAAGCACCACTATTTCAGAGAAATGCACAATTAAGAATGAAACGTTTGGTTTAATCTGAAACTGCCCCCCAAAAGGCATTTTACATTTAAACCGAAGCACCCATAGATTGGCCTGCTACTTATAGATTGTTTTGATTTCATATTTTTCCCATTAACTTCAATGGGAAGAGAAACAAATCCGTAAACTCACACCACCCCCAATATTCCCTGGGACAGTGGTTCTGACCACCATCCCCTGCTCCCATCCCCATCCCCATTCCCTGGGGCCATGGCACGTACTTGCTAGCCTTGGAGGGCTTAATTGAAACTCTGATGGCCCACCACTGCTGTGGGTGGGGGACTCCTGGCAGGTTCCCTTACCTCAGCATGCTGTTGAGCTGCCTGCTCCACAGCATGCCCCATTGGCCATTTTGCACATATGCACTGAGGAGCAGGGAGCTCGGCAGTGTACCATGGCAAGAGATAGGGATGTGCGAACAGAACAGGGTTCGGATGTTCAGCCGTTCAGTTCAAAAAACGAGTTCGGGTTCGGTCGTTCAGTTCGGGAACTAAGTTCGGATTCGGTCATTTGGTTTGGTTCAGTCAAACGTTCGGTGGAGTTCAGACCTGCTGCGAGGCTTGGGGTGCTCTAAGGACCCCCAGGGGTTCCCGTGGCCGCATGGCAAGCCATCAGAGACCCAGAAGCAGCAGCAGAGCCGGGAAGGCTTGACTCTTGGCACCCCAGGTTGCCCGGGAGGCAGGTTCGGCGCTTGGCCCCTGGGGGTGCCTGTGGCAGCATTGCAGGTCATCAGAGACCCAGAGGTAGCAGCAGAGATCGGGAAGGCTTGGTGCTTGGCACCCCAGGTTGCCTGGGCATTGCAGTCTTGGCTTGTATGGAACAGAACTAAAGAAGCTCTACTGCCAATTGGTCAAGCCTTGCCCGATGGTGAATCACGTGGACACCCAGTAGCAGACATTGGATTGCATGGCGGCAGAACCTTTGGCACAGAAAGCATAGGCACTGGGGGGTTCGGTGTTCGGCCCATTTGCGGTTCGGATGAACCCAAAACCATTCTTCTTTTTTTTTTCATTTCATTTTTAATTTGTATCTCGCATTTTCCCACCCAAAGGCGACTCAAGGTGGCTCACAACAGCAAATAAATACAATAATTGGGGTTTTTTCCTACGCAGGGGAACCGAAAAATCAAAGCAACACAAAAATACAGCAACACTAGGGTCTATATCCCACACAAAGGGACCCAGCATTTCAAAAACAATACACAATTGACACTCCCCCCCTAATAATAATAAATAATTACATCTTACCCCCTCCAATTATCCTCTGCTATTATCAGTCCTAACATCCCATCCTGTTGACATCAGGGACCTTCCACAATACATCCTTCTGTCCCCTGCTGCCACCAGGGGACATCATCTCTCTCAACCCCACTCTCACTGGGGAGAGTGGGAGGCCTTCTCACAATCCATAACAGCAAAGAATTCACATCAGCTAGTCCTATCGACAAGTCCTCCTCCCCAACCTCCCTTGGGAGCCGTGTCCCCCAACACATGCCTCCGGCCACCCCCGATATTATGGGGAGTGACCCAGAAGGAGGCTTCCTTAGTCCCCGTGCCCGCAAGGTTGGGGGGGAGTATGAGATGCTCCATGGCCCCTTGCTGGCCAACTGCCAATGTCCCATCCATAGTACCAGTTGTTAATGTCTGTAGTCATCAGGAGGGGGGAGGAAGAACTTGTCACCTTGAATGGCCACTGTGCCGCTTCTGGAGCCCCCGACCAGCTGACGCCCTCACTCCCCACAGCTGCCTCTGATGTTATCCAGGTTTGACCTAGAAGGTCTAGTAGCGGCCTGAAGCATTCTGGAGTGCCACCACTGCTGGACCTGCCACCGGACCTGTTGCTTCCGGACCTGGGGCTTGAGCCACGGCACCACCAGGTAGAGTGATCCCTGGGGTGGAGGGTTTAACATTTTTTTATGAAGGTGGACAGGGTTGAGGGGGGCAGGTGATCCCCGGCACCCCTTCCACCCACACAGCCTGGAGGGGGCGGGAAAACCTGGTTCCTCCCTGCCCCCACCCAAATGGGTTTGGAACCCGAACTTTGTTAGGCTGGTTCGGGGGGGGGGGCGGCGGTTCGGATTCAGGGTGTTCAAAAATGGGCCAAACACTCCAAGTTCAGGCTGAACACCAAACCTCCGAACTGCATTTGCACATCCCTAATAGGCGGCATTGGCAGCAGCAGCGGACATTGGATTACCCAGGCACAGAACCCTTGGAACAGCAGAGATGGCAGCAGCAGGATTTGCCTGTGTGCAGCACCCATGGAGCCAGGATGGTTGGATTTGCAAGGGAAGACCTCCCATACAGCAGCAGACAGCAGCAGCAGGATTGCTTGGGTAGAGCACCCATGGACCAGCAAACAGGAACAGCAGGATTACCAGGCCAGTGGTATGAGAGGCAGGCAGGCTGGGGCAGGGTTCAAGCTTTACCTACAGGGTGGGCATACAGGCAGAGTGGAATGAGCAGAAGGCAGGCAGACTGAGGCAGGCTTTGAGGTTTGCCCACAGGGTGGGCGGACAGGCAGCGTGGCATGAGAGGCAGTAGGGAAGGCAGGGCACTCAGATAGGCTGGCAAAGACATTTTCGTTATTGTCGATATCGATTCCGCTACCAATTTCAAAGATTTTCTTTACTTTTTCGGTATCAATATTGGTATTGTTTGCAGTTCTATAGAAACAGAGGGTGATTTCAGATGTTACGAGATCACAGTCAACCACAGTGAACCACAGTCAATCCTGTGGTGGAGCCAAAGCGCCCTGAACGTCTGTTACATAGGCGCCAGATGTTCACCACAGTCAATCCCCAGCAGGAGTCAAAAGTAACCACCCTTCTGGAGCTCCAGCCCGGACCATCTCTGAAAGCGTGGTCAAAGCGATTCCCAATGGGAAACACCAAAAAGTAACATCTGAACGGCAACCACCAGCCAGAATCAAGCAAAATGATTCCCAGCTGGGGACAAAGCATGCAGCATCGCTGCCAGGCAACCAGAAGCAACACAGGCCAGGGAAGGAGATTTAAAGGGCACACAGCAGCAGGGGGATGTGGTGGGATGGAGAAAGTCAGAAGGGAGAGGAGAGCGGAGGACGAGAGAGCAAGGGAGGAGGAGGAGGAGGAAGTGGAGGAGGCGATGGAGGCACAGGCGGAGGAGGAGGTGGTTGTGCTGCACTTGGAGGCAGTGAGGGACAGCAGCAGCAGCAGCTGGGACAGGCTGCCCCGGTGATTGCAGCCATCCCGGGAGATGAGGCACCCCAGAAATGGGTAAGGGGACCGAAGGGGGGGCAGAGGCACAGGGGCAACAAGGCAGGTCGGCGGGTGGGGGGAAAGGGGGAGGGAAGCAAAAGTGTGCTCTCCAGGCAGCCTCGTCCCACTGAGCCAGCGCCCTGACCCACCACCATTGTGCCCATTCAATGACACATACCCGCCAGTCAATGGGCATTGCGAGCAGGGCAGCACACCCCATGGTATCCCTCCGCCACCTGGCCACCTCGCAGAGCAAAGCAGCCACCCCAGCCATGGAGGAGGGCCTGTTGGGCCGCCCTGGAGACCTGCTGGGCCCTGAGGCATGCCAGGGAGCTCCTGCACCTGTGGTAGGCTCTCCGGGCTCTGGCAGCGCTCCTGGCCATGCACACCCACAGCCGTGCGGCCAGGTGCACCTCTGCAGTCTGGATACGCAGGAGGTCCGTGTGCGAGCGGTATCACTCCACGCACATGGCTAGATGCATCTCGCAGGTGCCCAACCGGCCCAGCTCCATGGTGGGTTGGGGTCGCACCTGTCGTAGGTTGGGACCTGTGTTGCCCCGCCCCCTGTTTGCACCCTGCCAACCGGGCTCGGGGCCCCGGGTTGGTGTGGGTGGCCCCCCGGCTGGCAGGCCCTGCTCCTGCAGGGCAAGTAGGGTAAGGAGGCCGCGGCTGGCCCAATGCATGCACATGCCTTCCCTGCAGGGGGCATGGCGCATGGTCCTGCCTTCAGCTGGGTGTGCGGGCAGCAGCTGCATTCCTGCTGTCATCACCTCCCACCTCTTGGTGTCGGCTGACAGCTGTCCTCAGGGCCCTGCTTAGTGTGTAGGCTGTTCTGTATGTGTGCTCTGTTCCAGCAGCTGGGCTGGATCCGCACCCCACACCTCGCTCTGTAGCCGTACAATGTCACAGCCTGTGGCCTTATTGCTTGGCCTTGGAGCTCCCCTGCTCTCCTCCCGTCCCACCAAGGATTGATGGGCCCTCCTTTCCTTGCACATAGCATCCGCCACTAGTTGGACCATGGCTGGCCGCTTTTACCCAGGGCTCCCAGGCCACAGTGTCCCCAGGGCCCCTCATAGCTGGACCTTCCACAAGACCATGGCCCTGTGTGACCTGTGGCATTCCCTGGCTGTGCAATTACTTTTGAGCTGCCCAGACAGCCTCACAGGTGCCTACAAGAGTATGAGCTCTGGGCTGCGGTACTATAGCTATGTGGTGAGTGCCCGCAATTGCCGGCTGCATGCGGAAACGCTAGACCTATGTCCCTTTCCCGATGGGTGCATTCCGAAGATCAGGTGCTCCAATGTGGGGTGGTCAGTGGTGGAGACCATGTCCGCCCTCTCTGTGTGCAGCCTGGCTGCCTACATGACCTGTCTGGTGGAGGGGGGCCCTGCCTTGGCTGTGTCCTTCTTTGGCTGCGTTCATGGGGCCCGGGGTTACCAGAGGTCCTGCGGGGTGATCTATCACCACCTGTTCGAGCTCGGTCACCTTCTGTGACCCTCACCTGCTGACTATGGCTTGTCAGAGCCCTCTAAGGTGGAGGTGTCAGCGCTGGCCGGTGTGTGGTCTCAGTCCGATGTGCAGGTGGGGCTTGCCACTCAGGATCCCTTTGAGGCATACTACCTGGTCGCCCACCACATGTCTGCACTGGGGTAGTTGGGGCATGCTTCACTGGCCCCACTTTGTGTATCTGGTGGGCCACCTGGCCCTGGGCCCCTTCATGGGCCCGTGCAGCTGACTGTGAGACCCCCTGTGACTTCTGGGTCCTGGATGCTGAACCAGCTGTGACCTCCCGCCTCTGCCCCGCTGCTGTGGGTTGCTGCCCGCTCCCCTCCATGATGTCCCTGGCTTGGTACTGTGCTGGCTTATGCCTGGGATCCCACTGCACCTGCCTGTGCCTCTGGACCCCCTCCGCAGGCCCCCCTGTCCACCTCCGTGACTGGTGTTCCTGTCCATGGCTGCCATCTCCTATGGCTGTTTCCTGAATGCTGCAGTGGCTCCTGGTGCCCCAGGTGCTGCTGTCCTTCCTGGTCCGGCCTCACTCCCTCCTGTGCCTGTGCCCCACACCCCCCTTGGGTGCCTCCGTGACTGTGGGGTGCTGGGGCCCCTGGACTGCACCTCCCGGCGTCCTCCCGGGGGGGGTTGGCTTGTGAACCGGCTGCTCCGCTCTTTGGCCCCGGCTCGCCTCCATCCCATCCATCGCACCCTAGCCAGTGCATGGTCTTCCTGCCAGCCACCTGGACTGTTCCCAGGTTGCTACCTGGACCATGTGGCCTCCCCCTGTGCCTGTGCTGTGCCCCTGAGGGGTCCTCCTGTTCCAGGACTGACAGTGTAGCTGTGGGGGTGCCTGTGCAGGCTGTGCTGTTGTGAGGGTCTGGATGCCATTCCCCGTGTCCTGCCCTGGCCCTTGGGCCGATTCCCCCTCTTCCCCCTGTCCCCGCTTACCCCCTCCCTCCTCCCTGTGCCCAGTGTGCAGTGTGTGTTGTCCGTTCCACTGTGTTTCCCCTTCCCTTCCTTTCCCGTGTGGGTGTGTGTGCGCCCGGGCGTGTGTTTGTGCTTTTTGTTCCACTGTGCCCTCATTTTCCCTATGCCTGTTGTGTGTGCTCCCTCGACAGCTCTTCTCCCTCTTCCCCCTCCCTTCCAGTTTCCCTTGTGTGGGTGTTCCCAGTAGGCACTTTTGGCTTCCTTTGCCGTCAGCCGGCCATGTCTGTGTCCCGCCCCTCCCCAGTGCCTTCAGGGTGTTTTGACCATGGCCCGGGATCGGCATAATGTCTGTTGCTCTGCCCCGGGCTGTGGACTACCTGTTCAGTTCCCTGCCAGGGTCCCGCTCCCGTCACGTCTGTTTGGGGCCTTTCTTGACCATGGGGGGTGGTTAGTCGGGTCGCCGCCACTGGGAATCCACTGTGGTGATTCAGGCACCCGTAATGTCTGAAATCACCCATAGTTAATGCACTCTGAAAAAATTGTTCATTGTTGAATTATGATAATAAATGAAAATTTAATAATGAAAAAATGTGAGAGTTTAGTTATTGATAAAGATGAATAAAAGTATATATGGTAAGGAATTAAGTAGATATATTACATTTATTTTATTCCTAAAATTCTGAAATAATTTCCATGTTTTTTGGTGTTTATGTCTTCTTGCAATGTATGGAGTTGAATTTTTTAAAATTGTAATTGTAATGAATTTGTGTGTTTTTTGAAGTTTAAGCTAGAGTCAAAATGATTTTGTGATGTTTTTGAAGAGGAAAGTTAAAACTGTTGTGCATTTAACGTTTTTTTAAACTGTAAAGTTTTTTGTTTTGCTAAATCTAACTAAACTAACACCTACTATCTATCTATCTACCTACCTACCTACCTACATAGGGATGGTGTGTGGGGGGGGACACAGACAGCTCACAACAAACAACACAGGGAGGGGTACAAAACTGAAATGAAACCTAAATCAATTTAATCCTACTCTAAATAAATCCAAAAACAGGGGAAGGGAATCAGAGATAGAATATATACAGGGAGGAGGGGAGGATTCAATGGAGGGTAGGGAGAAAGAACACACGGAGGATTAAAAAATAAAAATAACACCTAAATCTATCTAATCAAATCTAAATAAATGAAACTAGGGACAGGGAGGTAAATGTGTGGGATGGGTGAAATAGGAGGAGGATGGCGTAAACAAATGTAAATAAGCATGTGGACAGGGGAGACCCAGCATATATAGTGTACCTGGATTTCCAGAAAGCTTTTGATAAGGTCCCACATAAATGACTCTTGAGAAAATTTTAAAGCCATGGGATAGGAGGTAGTGTTTTGCTAGTGTTAGGTAGTGGTAACTGGTTAAAGGATAGGAAGCAAAGAGTGGAACTAAATGGCCAGTTTTCACAATGGCGGGATTAAAAAGTGGTATGTAGGGATGGGCGAACGCGGTTCGGAAGTTCGGACCGAACTCGACCAGTTCTGTCGACTGAACAAAACTTCCGAATCAAACTCAATTTTTAAACCGAAATGAAACGAATTTCTGAACTCGACTCTGTTCGCCCATCCCTAAAAGATAATATTCCATTTAGTTCAATGGGGTTTGAATTTCCGAACTTTGTTCAGAAGTTTGGAGTTCGGACTGAACTCGAATAGTTCGGTCGACTGAACCGAACTTCCCAACCAAACTGAATTTCTGAACCAAACTGAATTTCCGAACTCGGTTCTGTTTGCCCATCCCTAGTGGTGTGCCCCAAGGATCTGTACTGGGACCGGTTTTTTTCAATGTATTAATTAATGATGTGGTAAAGGGTGTTAAGAGTGAGGTGATCAAATTTGCAGATGACACCAAGTTATTCAGAGTAGTCAGAACACAAGCAGACTGTGAGGAGCTGCAGCAAGATCTTACAAGACTGGGTGCCTGGGCATCTAAGTGGCATATGAGATTTAATGTGGACAAGTGTAAAGTGATGCACATTGGGGAAAATAATCCAAATTATGAGTACACAATGCTCGGTACTAAGCTAGGAGTTACCACTCAGGAAAAGGATCTNAAAATAATCCAAATTATGAGTACACAATGCTGGGTACTAAGCTAGGAGTTACCACTCAGGAAAAGGATCTGGGAGTGATTGTGGATAATACACTGAAATCCTCAGCCCAGTGTGCCGCAGCGGTCAAAAAAGCAAATAGAATGTTAGGAATTATTTGCAAGGGAATAGAGAATAAAACTGAGGATGTCATAATGCCTCTATACAAATCAATGGTGCGACCGCACCTTGAATATTGTGTGCAGTTCTGGTCACCCCATCTCAAAAAAGACATAGCGGAACTACAAAAGGTACAGAGAAGGGCAACAAAAATGATCCAGGTTATGGAACAGCACCCGTATGAGGAGAGGCTTGATAAGCTGGGGCTCTTCAGCTTGGAAAAGAGATGGCTGAGAGGAGATATGATAGAGATCTATAAAATCATAAGTGGTGTGGAACTAATAAACAAACAATGGTTATTTACCCTCTCAACTAGTACTAAAACTAGGGGACACTCCATGAACTCACAGGTGGCAGAGTAAAAATAGACAAAAGAAAGTATTTTTTCACTCAGCATACAATTAGGTTGTGCAATTTACTGCCAGGGGAGGTGGTCAAGGCCAGCAGTATATCTTGGTTTAAAAGAGGTTTGGACAAGTTTCTGGAAGATAGTTCCATTAGCAGCTCTTAGCCACATAGGTTTGGGGAACAAAACACTTTACTGTCTGGAGCCTGGGGATGACCCACAGGGAATGGATAGCATAGTGACCTGTTGAGTGCTTCTCCCAGGCCCCCGTGACTGGCCACTGTTGGAGGCAGGATGCTGGGCTCCATGGACCATTGGTCTGACCCAGTATGGCACTTCTTATGTTCTTATGGCAATGGTTAGGAATAGGAAGAAACACAAACTGCTGGGACAGGGAGACTTCTGAAAATGCCTGCTGACATGATCAGTGGCTAGCTCAAAAGGTGTTGGAAGGGGGGAGGACAATGACTTTTTTTACTTGCTGCGCCCGCCTTACCACAAGCCTTATTGGCTCTGTGCAGCTGAGCCCCATGTCCCCCATGTCCAGTCCAATCACAGACTGTGAAGCCAGTGGTCTGACGAAAAAAGGGATGGTGATTGGACAGGCTGGCTGCTACGCCAAGCCTCTCCACTCCTGGTGCCAGGAAGTCTGCTCCTCAGCTGCCCCACCCCCTCCCTGGGCCTTCCAGTCATGTTTTTGCTGCTCGAACTCATCCGAACTCACCCAAAAGATACCGAACTGTTTGGTCGTTTTTTAGTTTGGATCGAGTTCGGTTTGGTTAATTTGGGTTCAGGTTCAGTTGTTCGGTTCGGTCATCCGAACGGACTGAGTTCGGTCCGAACTCCAAACATCCAAACCGCATTTGCACATCCATAGCAAGAGAGTCTGCTGGGCTCCCACCTCTGTGTAAAATAGGTCAGGACTGGAGTGACCCATTGCCTGCTCTTCTCTCCCAGCTCCTGACAGTCAGAAATCCAGTCCAAAGGTGCATCTATAATAGGGACAGGCAGTGTGGCTGCACTGGGGCCCATAAACCTAGGAAGGTCCATGCTTCGCAGAGAAGCCATGTCTGCTACCAGTGTGAGAGGGGAAGGTGGCCTCATTCCATCTTCTGCATGAGGCCAGTGCACTCCCTTGCCACTGCACACTGCCAAGCTCCCTGCTTCTCAGTGTGCATATGCAAAATAGTGGACAGGGCATTCTGTGGACCAGGTAACTCAACAGTGTGCCGAAGGAAGGGAGCCTGCCAGGAGGCCTAGCACAGCAGTGACAGACCGGTGGCGCTTCAATCAAGCTCTCCTGAGGCCGGTAAGTACATGCGAGGACCGCCGGAGATGGGTGAGGTTGGACCTACTGTACCAGGGAATGGAGATGGTGGTGTGGTTTTTGTATAATACAGTTTCCCTTCCCATAGACTTTAATGGGAAGTTTTCCCATTGACTTTAATGAAAAAACTTCCCATTTATGTGAATGGGAAAAAGAAAAATACAAAACCAAAAATCCAAAATTGTAAAAAGATCCTAATTTTCAAAAGAACCGAACCGGGGGTGGTGATGGTGGAACTTACCGAATTCTTGCCCCATGAAAATTCTTTCCCCATGACACCCTTGCTATGCCACTGGAGCCAGGGTCCCTTCCAACCCCACCACCTCCAACCACTTTTAGACGTGTGTGGTGCACACATGGCATAAAATCATGCCGTGTGTAAAACTCCCGCGTGTGGGATTTAGATGCAACATTTTGCACAGTAAAGCCGGTCACGTGTCCTTTTAAAACCACAAATTAAATACCTCAACATCGAGGGTGTTTAATTCGCGGTTTTAAGAGAACGCGCAACCAGTTTTAACGCACAAAACGTAGCGTCTAAATCTCGCAGTTACATGCGGCGCGATTTTATGCTGCATGTGCACCGCGCACATCTAAAAACAGCCCTAGTTAGCTGCACCCTGATGTCATCTCCTGACCAGCTTGACTTAAAGCCATTGATAGACCAATCCTCTACTAATGCAGCCAATCCTTTTTGAAGACCTATGCTAATGGCCTGCATGATGTGCTCTGGCAATGAGTTCTGCAGGTTCCAGCAGGGCTTCCTTCCCTCTGCTGCTTACAGCACAACAAATAATGTGGCTCAGGAAACAAAGTGAAGCAGCACAATTTGGGTCATGCTTTCCCAGAATTCACAGTTCCATAGTAATCGCAGACCAGATTCTTTGGTATTGTAAACGTGCACCACTCTTTTCAATACATCTATTTATATTAGAGCTGAAACGACTATCCAAAACAACCAGGTAAACATTCTGAATACAATGTGACTCTACCCAAACAGACAATGGCAGTTCAGTTATGTTCTTCTTTTGGTGTTGGGGTTGTTTTGTGTTTTTTGGAGGGTTTTCAAAGAGTTTTTAATTTGGTTCTTTTGATATTTCAGTCATGTAAGTATTTTGATTGTGTCATTTCAGTAATAATAGCACTATTACATGTGCACAGTTACTGAAAATGATGTAATTGAAATGCTGAAATCACCAAATACTGAATAACGAAATAACCAAAACAAAAAAGCCAAAACAAACAAAAAAGGAAACAGAATACCACCAAAAATGGAAATGCAATGACCCATTTCAGACACAGACGTTATTCAGGGGTTCAAAGTAAAAATAATACCTGTAAGCTGATGTGGGTAGCAATAATAAATATGCTACCCACGTCAGCTCAAATTGCTCCTCCCCAAGTCCAAGATTGCTAAAATGAGTGGAACTAGGTAAAATTACATCTAATGAGGATTTGATTCCATGACTTACTTTCCTTTCTGAAAAGTATAGACAGAGGGTGTTTTCAGACATGATGGTGGCATGGTTTTACCTCGCTTTAGCGCAGTTTAACTTGAGGCCATGCTGAAGCGCACCTGCCAGACGTTTCCCCAGGTTGGATTCTGACAATGGTGAGGAATCCCAGAGTCACAGGGTATTTTCAGACGTGATGGGCCTCCGTTTTGACACGGCCTGTGATCACATCTACACTCCTGAGCGGAATCAGGCGGGCCAGGCAACAGACGTGCCGGCCTGATTCCGCTTGGGGATCGGGGAGGGGGTGGGGGCGAGGGGCACAATGTGCAGCTGCACGGCCCCGCCCCCACCACGCTCCCCTGGCCAGCCGCCCTCCTGGAGATGGGTGGGCGCAGCAGCCAATCCAGCTGCTGTGCCCAATCCCAGCCGGTGGCCGGGACCACGGCTGGAAAGTGGCGGCGGTAACAGACGTTACCAGTCGCTGATTCCCGGCTGTGATCAGAGTAACCATGGTTCCAGGGTTGAGGCCAGCCTCACCTCCAGAACCGTGGTTCAAGGGATTCCCACCGGGTGTTCACGGTGGTGAACATCTGGCGTGACCCCCTTCAGATGTTATGGGCTCTCCGCCACGACGGGTGGTTCACCGTGTCAAAAAGGAGGCCCGTAACGTCTGAAAATACCCACATCCCAGACTAGCTGCTAAGAGTGTGCACCAGGGACTCATGTAGTTTTTCATTTTTTGTTATTAAAAACTGTTGTTTTTGTTATTGTTAATAATAAAATGTTGTTATTCATTATCAGTGTCATTATCAGTATTGGTAACAATTTTATTCATTTTATTTTATTTATTTTTATTTAAAAATTTATATCCCGCCACCTCCTGCCACAGGCAGCTCGGAGCGGCTAACAACAATAGTAAAAACAATAATAATACATAATTAATGAGCGATAACGAAGATTTTGTTTTAGGTATAGTTTCCCTTGTGGGTTTCCACCAGTGGCAGAAGTACCAGGCGACACCTGCCCCAGACTTCTCAGAAGTTGAACTCCTTCCTCCCTCTCTCATTATAATGCAGTAGTAATAAGTGCACAATGACAATATGAAAAATTACTAATATGTATGTCTAACCTAAACCTACATGAAATAACCTATACTATATGCAATATATTCCTAAATATCTATATCAATAAACCTCTATCTGCTATGTGTTCTATCTAAGCATCTCTCTATCCTATTCCTATCCTATAACACTAATATATATAATAAAAAAGTCTAGTATCTACTAATATCTATATAATATTTAATCTATCTATATACACACAACTAATATATCAAGTTTCTGGAAGATAGATCCATTAGCAGCTATTAGCCAGACAGGATCAGGAAACATGACAGGAGCTGGGGGAAAACAACAGGGAATGGATCCCCCATTGTGACCTTTTGGGTGCTTCTCCCAAGCCACCGTGATTGGCCACTGTCAGAGACAGGATGCTGGGCTAGATGGACCACTGGTCTGACCCAGTGTGGCACTTCTTATGTTCTTATTTATATATAATATGGACAGGGGGAGACAGACAGGGGAAGGGAAAAGGAAAAAAGTATAGGGTATATCTATCTATATCACTATCTATATTATCTATATCTATAACCTATATAATCTATATACCTAAGCCTTTATATCTCTATGTATATGTACAGGAGGAGACAGACAGGGGAAGGGAAAAGGTAAAATAAAGGGTATAAGGAATGGTAAGGTATAACACTGAGGGCTGGTTTTAGTGCAAATACCAGTGTTCTGTAAACACAACCTGACACAACAAGAGCTAACACAGGGCAAGGGTTAAGCAGCCCAGCCCTGCAGTATAAAGGGTTGTAGTGCCCTCCCTAGAGCCCCCGTGATTGGTTCTGGGAGGCTGGAGGCATTGAACAATCACAGGGTGCCAAGCAACTGCCTGGGACCTGCTTGCGCTGCTCATTGGCCAGCGATTACAATCATCATGTCCTTCCCCTCCCATCACAGACCCAGTTCAAGTGTTCAAGACTGTTTCTGGCTCCGAGTTTCTGCTCCCTCCTCTCCTCTTCACATTTCCTTCCAAAAAACACCTGCCAGTCAATAACAAAATCAATAACAACTGTCGTCATTGTTATGAATTTCATTATTATTTATCTTTGTTGTCGTTATTGCAGTAACAATAATGAAAATGAGAACATCATTGTTGTTATCAATAACCAAGTGCACACCCCTACTAGCTGCCACCATAATCAGGATCCAGACACCGGATGCGGAGTAAAGCAGGCTTTCACATCTGAATGCCCGCTTTACTTGGACCAGTCCAGAGTCTCATTGGTTCCAGATACCATGGTGGCTGTGATTGATTGCCATGGCTGCCTGTCAGCCAGACGGTACTGCACGTAGTGCTGGGGTGGAGCCAGTTGGATGTACATTTGTGCATCTCCCTGCTACCTACCCAGCCGCCATCATGTTATTTCAGTGGCCAGGTCAAATCCTGAGCGGAGTGACAGCGCTCACCACTGCCCAGGTAAGTCCGTGGTGGCAGTAGGTGCCACTGAAAGCACCCAGAGTGGAAGCATGGAGTTGTGATAAGATGGAAGCCTCTTTTTCAGGAGCTGTGCCACTGATGTCCTATTTGACCGTACCCAAGTCACTTAGTCTTTCTCTGCCTCCGATCCCATTATGTAAAATGTAGATCATAGCATTCTGCCAAATTGCTCATGTAGTGTGAGTAGTAAAAGATTGAAATATTATAGTAATGAGGGCCCCATATAGGTACTTTAAGAGAGTCATCTTTCTCCGTAGAGGCAATTAAATAGCTAGTGATGATGAGACACGTTGGCTATGCTAGTTAATCACTTGGTTTCAGAAATGTACTTTCCACCATTGGCTTGACAGTTCATGGAAGCTGAGCAATTCTACTTCTGAGCAGACAAAAGAAAACACTCTGCTCATCCAAGTTTTTTTATGAGGAAACAAATTGAAGAAGAGTGGTAGCAGAAGGGAAACCAACACTATTTTAAGTTGCTTTTCAGATAACAGACTTCTCTTTCCTTCTTATGCAATTCCTCTGCATCACTCCAGGATCTTCATGAAGTAATTTCATCCAGTGGGCCAGGCCTATTCCTTATTCCTCTCAACAAACAAAAGTTCAGTGGGTTTTAAAGTCTAATTTCAGCTACCCCATGTAACTCCTTTCTCAGTGTCCATGGAGAGATTTTTATTTTTTCTACCATGGTCAGGAGCAACCAAAACAACTCTCTAGATCTTTCCCAAACAAAGAAGACCAATGGTCGCATCCTACTCCTAAAATTAAGGAAGGAAATTTTAGATGATGATAATGCTGTTTTGTGATTTATAAGAACAGTTGCATTCTCTCCTAATTTCCCAAATGACTAACAGATGTTATTTGGTAAAAAGCTGTTATCATTTTATCTGCTTTACAATATGTCCTGTATATTTTGCCAATCGTATTTTGGCTCTCTGAGCAACGTCTGCTGTAATACAATTGGAAGCTTGTTTAGTCAGCTCAGCGTAATCTTTGGGTCTTTGACCACACACACACAAACACACACACACACACCATTATTCAGTTATCTGTGATATTCCCTTTTGCTTCACAAAATAAAGATATATTTCATCCTCTTAAAAACAGAACTAGTCACTGAAGTCAGTGTGAAATGCTGCTCAAAATAGATGATACAATATGGCTGATTATTTTACTTCTTTAATATGTATTCAATAAAAAGTGGCACTGCCTCCCCTTTGTTTTAAGTTTATTGTATGTTGTATGATGCACGCAGTTTCTGAATAGCTCAAAACTGCGAATTATCAAGCTTTTTAAACTTTGTACCTGCAGAAGTCAAGATTTTCACCTTCACAGGCTTAGAAATAAATTCCAAAAACGCTCATCCATCAATCTGTAGATTTATTTCCCTTGAAAACGCCTGCTCTCTGCTCTTTCTATCATCAGCATTGCTTATTTCCAAGGCTAGTGATGCCAATTTACATGAAAATGCCTATTCCACAAATCAAGCTACAAAAAGAAACATTCCGATGAAATTGAGTTTACCCTGCTGCATAGATTTGTTACATGAGAACGGCTGGCCTGTTTTGTATCTTTGCCATGTTTCATTTTCTGTTCTTGTGCTGTTGTCCCCTGTGTCAGGAGTTCCTTCTAGCACAGAGCTGAAATGGCCTTGTTGGGTAGGTACAGGATCAGAAGCATTTATGGGGACCTGTGCATAAAAATTCTAAGCCAGTGTCAAGGAAAGACCCTGCTCAGCACTTTTTTATACAAATGCTACATGCACAGCACTTTCTGTTAAGGGAAAAACAGAAAGCAAGCCTTCAGGTGGTAATTGTTTCAATAGCAACAGATCTGGGGGGGAAAAAACAACAACAGCCTGATGGTAAACCTTGCGCACAATGAAAAAGGGTGTATGTGCAATAGGGATGGGACTATCTGTGAATTATCGGTTGCCGGTTTTATCAGTATCGGATTAATCCGATATCGGATTTATCGGTATTGGTATATCGCTTTTTTAACATTGCCGATTTTTTGGATCTTTAACATTGCGAGATCCGAAAAATCAGCAATGTTAAAAAAACGATATACCGATACCAATATTGTCGGTATTGTCGGATTAATCCGATATTGCCAATTATTGGAATTATCGGATTAATCCGATACCAATAGCCCCATCCTTAATGTGCAATGTACGCACAACCTACACACCACCCCATTGGAGGGGGGTGCAGAAGGCACGTCTACCATTTTCATTTTTGGGGAGATTTCCTAAATGACCCTAATGTTTTAGTTTTTCTGTTTATTTTATTTTAATTTTTTTTAAAATACACTGTTCATGCACAGAATGGTTCAGTAGCCATTTTTTAGATGAACAGTGTTTTTATTTTTAAAATTAAAAATAAAATAAAAAGCACTGTGCACATGCAAAATGACCACCAGGGCCATTCTGCGCATGCGCTTCGTTTTCCAAAATGGCATCAACACTGCCGGAGCTGTTTTGGGAATGGGCACGCATGCGCAGAACAGCCTCAGTGCCCATTGTACATGCGCGAGGTTTCTTCATTTTTTATTTATGTTTTATTTTTAAAATAAAAACAGATTAATGCAAATGATAATTATTTGCTTATTCGTCTGTTTTCATATTTTAATTACTAAAACAAATGGGGCTTCATTTTTTAACTAATTAAACAAAAACGAATTTTACACCCACAACCCACTGTAATGATTGTTGCATACAGACCATGCGCAGCCTGTACACAAACTGCATGCAACTTGCATGACTGCATGTTCATTTAGGATCACCCCCAAATTCATTCTGTTCAGTTTCATGGGTAAAGTTAAAACGGACACTTGCAAAAGTTGCTCTATCCATCGATATTGCAGTACCCAGACTGTTTTGGGTGGACTGAATAGGAAACATTTCCCATTTAGTGCCTGGCAGGTTACCCAAATTACTGTTACTATTACCAAATTACCAGTTTTCTGTTAGCAAAATATCATCTTATGCCATTTTACCAATTGCCAATTTGCCATTTTTCTGTTCATGTCTGCTTAGAATTGATGTTCCACATCAGAACGATACTAAAACAGAAACATGGTAAGTAGAATAAAGCAGTCAAACAGTAAAATGGTCAAAGGAAAAGTTGGTAATGTTAATACTTGGAATTTCAGGTTGTCGAATACCCATCTCAGTATTTGGGTACTGATCAGATATCCCATAAGCTACCCAAAATATTGAGTGGAGCTGAAATAAGGTTGCCAATAAGCTAAAGATGATGGGGCCAACCCTTGTATGAGCACTCAAGTTGTGCATAGTGTGCATGCACGTTATATTCCCCATAAAGGGGATGCACGTGTGCTTTGCTCAGAATTGTCCCCAGTGTAGCCAAGATGTGCTTATGGAGAACTTACTTATCAATAACAGAAATCAATAACAGAATTTCATTTTTTGGTATCGGTATCACATGAAACCAAAAATATTGTTCTCTGTTCCATTTCCATTTTTGTCAGCGAATGGGGGGCGGGGGACTCTGTGTGTGTGGGGCACTATAATGAGATGCAGTCTGCTGTCACTTCTGCCACTGGCAATTCTACCACACACACACACACACACACACACACACACATGCTGATAAAAATGGAAACGAAACCAAAAACAACATTTTCAGGTTTGTGTGATACCGATAACACGACCAATAATGAAAAACAAAATTTTGTTATTAACAAAAATGAAAACAAATAATGACATGGGTCCCTGGTGCACACCTCTATTGGACAGGGAGCTGGGAGCTCACTTTGTGGGCACCTAGGGGGACTACGAACAGCACTCTGAGCGGGACACTGGGGCGGGCTGGAGATGCTGTTACAGGGGCCTTCCAGGAATCTTGAAAGTCCTATAGCTCCTCCTCCTCTTCTTCCAAGGCAGCCATGAGACTGTAACATTCAAATCGGAGCTTGGCGAGTTTCAAGAGCTCAACGGTATAAAGGGCCCTGGTGCATTCTAAGAATGGTTCTTATTGCAACTTTTGATCAAGTTTAAAATTTTGAACATTACCTGTTTGTTTTTTTTAAATGGTCCATTTTAAACCTGCAAAATTGAAACAACTTTGAAATTTCAAAAATCCTCCCAATTTTAATTGGGTTTTTTTTTATCAAACCATAGAAAGGATGGTCTACAGTTGTAAGTTCTCCATGGTCCTCTTTGTAAATATATCACATATTCAAACCTTAAGCTAATAAAGGAACTCAGTATATTCATAGTCTATCTTCTTATCTTGATGCCCATCCCTATCATATTTGAGTGCCTTGCATTGTTTTGAGTCTGAACTAACAGCCAACATATCATTGTTCTCTTTCAGAGTGGTAAAATTACCACACTAATTACGTGTGGGTCCACTTGTTAAATTATATTCTTCGGCAGGTAATTTAACTCCAAAGTACGAATGACCACATAAAAAATGCTACCCTCAAATAAAGTAATCCAGGGTTAGCCACTCTGGAGGTAATCCTTGAGACTGGGTGTGAAATATATTGTGTGTGCATGGTGTATGCATGTGTGTGTGAGAGAGAGGAAGACAGAGGTTGTAGAGTTGTGGTGGGGAACCTCAGGTCCAGGGGCCAAATGCAGCCCAGGGGCCAAATGCAGCTCAAGGGTAGTTTTTATTTGACCTCTTTTCAGTTCCTGTATCTGGTCCATGGATCCAGTTCCTCCCCCTAAGCACTGAAAGACTAAGGTCACTTTTAGATGAGCGGCAGGGAAGTGCTTTCTTCAATGAGCCTGTAGGAGAAGCCGTGGGGTGTGTGTTTACATGCACCAGAATTGTCCACCCGCCATAGAAATCAGCGGCACACATGGCCTCCCGCGGCCTCTTTGAAGACGCTTTCTGGAAACCCCAATATTAAGGTTTCCAGAATGCATCTTTAAAGAGACCACAGGAGGTCGCGTGCACCGCCAATTCCTATGGCAGGCAGTCACGTCCATTGCATTTAAACACACCCCGCATGGCTTCTCCTAGCAGCGCGTTGCAGAACGCGCTTCCCTGGCTGCTGATCTAAAAGCAGTCTAAGAGATCAGAGATGAGGAAATGCACACAAGGATAAGGAATGGATGTATGGCACAGATCCATGATCTGCACCCTCCTCTGCCTGAGCAGAGAATACCTGCCCGCAACTTCTATGTGGCTCTAGGAGCTTGTATTAATTTTCAAAGTAGGGGCTTGGGAGGGAAAAGCTTCCCCATGAAGGCTGAGATGAGAACAAGTGTTCCCATTACGCAGGGAAATACCGACCTTTCAGGAGCGCTTGCAAATCTTGGTCAATACTTCATCAGTCTCCAGTGATTCCACGCTTCTGCCATTGTTTTTTTATTTTATTTATTTATTCAAAATTTATATCCCGCCCCTCCTGCCCCCGGCGGGATCCCGGGCTGTGGCGAATCCGGCCCGACGCGGCGGCCGCATTGGCCCCGCCGCCCGCCCATCTCCCCAGAGGGCGGGCGGCGGGAGCGTGGAGGGGGCGGGGCCATGTGGCCGCACGTTGCACCACACGGCCCCGCCCCCTCCCAGATTCCCCGCCGGGATCCCCCCGGCACGTCTTTTACGGCGTGACGGGGTAACCCCGGTGGGGAATGAATGGGGTGATTTCGGTACAGGGCCAATGGGCCCCGTAATGTCTGAAATCACCCATATGTTCTGACTTGTCATGACACATCCCAGTTCAGGGCCCCCATGGCTGTTCGCCATGACCATCCATGATTGGCTGCCATGGCTTCCCATCATGGTGGGGGAGCAGGGCGTCAGGAACAGCGCACGGGTGAGGCCAGCAAAGTTCCCCGGTTGGGGTCACATGTGGTCAGTTCCCTGATCTGAACCCAGTCGTGTCAGCAGGCAACCCTACCTGGCCGGGGTCGTTACCTCTCCACTGTCACTTCTTTTTATACCTAAAAAGACAGGCACATTGCATGATCAAAAAAGGGCATTGTAACAAGAATCCGTGTGCTCATTGGAGTTTTGTCCTTTTACGCCAGGAAACGGTTTGGCTCAGGATTGGGAAATAAAAAATGTTTTTGTTGCATAGAGGTTTGTTCCAAAACCACCAGGAAATGCTTTCATCTTCCAGTGCCTGATAATTATAGTGCATCAAGAGATTGGGAAGGCACTGAACTACACCTTACTTGTCAATGGCTTTTGATATTTTAATGTAGTGCATTCTACTATCGCTTCCAGTGCTTTTTTATTATTATTATTTTCATCTGAGGATGCTGAGTGTTGTTGTTATCCCTGGTGAAACCATCAGCCAGCCAAGCTATTTATTTGTACGGGAAAGGAACACTACCTTACCTGCCCACCTCTCCCTCAGCTTTCAAAAAGAAATCCTAGAGAACAAATAAGTCAAACTGCCCCTTTAATCTATCACGCGTAAGCCTTTGAAGAATCCCCATGCTTTAGGCTTTGCTATTCCTCAGTTAAATCCATCTGCAGCAGCACTGAGGCGCGGTCAATAATCAGAGCGGTTCTGGATAAAATCCTTAGAATGGAGCGCACACTCTCTTAGTCCCATAGCTGAAAAACTCTATGCACAAGTGTTAAAATTTCATGAAACTCTTACTACTGTTTTCTCCATGCTTTCTTCACTGCTCATTAAAATGTAATTGTTCCTTGTCTGTCAGAGTGAGATGGTCCACACTTTTCAAATGCAATAGTTCCCTGCGGCTGTTTTGCTGAAAGCTTCATTTTCCATAGCATGGCAGAGTCTCACAAGCCTTTTCCATTTTGGAGTATGGCTAGATCCGACAAGTGCAGACTGTGTGGTCACACAGGGTCACATGTTGAGGCAGGTGGGGGCTCTAATGGGTTATGTGAATTAACTTGAAATTACCTACCTCTTCCATCAGGCTTTCCCTAGCTCCTCATCCCCACAGGCTTCTCACCGATGCCTTCTACTGTTCTTTCATTCTGGGTCCCATTCTCCTCTGCAACTAAGCTAAGCACAGGCACCTGCAACTTCTCCACTTTGTGAATGTATCCCTGTCTCTCCCTTTGTTCCCCTCTCCTTTGTCTCCCCTCCCTTGGCTGTCCTAGAATGTAAGCCCCTTTCGGTAAGGATCTGTATCTAGTTAATGATTGCTCAGTACCAGGTAGGGCTGAAACAAGAAACAGTTTGATTTTCACAAGAATCTCACGAGAATTGAGAAACATTAGTGAGATCTTGCCAGGCTCTCGCTAACGTTTCAAGTTTCTTGCGACATTCTCGCTTTTTAAAAAACCCTGCACATCCACAAAATGGCCACCGAGCCGTTCTGCACATGTGCAAAATGGCCACCGCACATGTGCAGAATGGCTGCCCTTTTCCAAAATGTCAGTGATGCTGCTGGCACATTTTGGAAAACGGCTGCTCATGCACAAAATGGCCACAGCAGCCATTCTGCACATGTGCGTTCTTTGTTTGTTTTTTAAATAGGGGGTGGGGAGGAATTCAACAAAAAATTGTT
>QEPC01008985.1:1268058-1278768 GCA_003113815.1 Sphenodon punctatus
TAACCCACCCCAACACTTCACCTAGGCCCCATCTCCACCCACCCCAACCAAACCCTGTCTTTGTCTGTCAAAGAGCTTGACAAATAAAACAGATGGTAAATAAGCCATCTTTTCTGATGGGGGAGGGGGGGAGATGAAGGGTAGAGGAGGGCTCAGCACAGCTTTTCAACATTCTACTGGCTAACTGACTCCTTCTAGCAAATAAAATGCTGATGAATGCCTCCTCCATCCTGCTTTCCCCCCTCCCATTCCTGAAAATTCATGATCGGGCCAACTTTCCCCAGCAAAACAGCTACCAGCCCCAGACAAGGTAAGAAAGATGGGCAAGGGACAGAGTGCACTCTCCCCTCCCATCTGGAAAGGAATAGGAGGGGGGAGAACTAAATGGAAGAGGCGGGCTCAGCACAGCTTTTTCAGAATTTATGGGGTTGTTGATTCCTGCTAGCCAATGGAGTGTTGAAGATCTGCCTCCTCCATCCTGCTCTCCCCCCTCCCATTCCTGAAAATTCATGATTGGACCATTCTTTCCCCACCAAAACAGCTACCAGCCCCAGACAAGGTAAGAAAGATGGGCAAGGGACAGAGTGGCTTCCTCATCCCTCCCCCCTTTAATTTCTCACACACACCCCTTTAATGGGAGACCAGTCTGGGCATGCTGGGAGAGGGGAAAGTGAGGAATCTCATGAGAATCTAATCAGCAAGATCTCGACCTGGATTCTCAATTCTCACAAGATTTTGGCAAAAATAAAATCTATACTTGTTTCAGCCCTTGGCACACCTGACTGCCCTCAGAGGCCATGACAGGACATGAGGAAAGAGGCGGTCTTTCAAATATCTAGAGTCCAAGCCATTTAGAGATCTTTAGTTCAAAATCAGAAACTTGAATTGTGCCCAGAAGGCTATTGTTAGCCAGTGCAGACTCTGGAGTACAGGTGTAATGTGCTCCCAAAAGCCTGCTCCCGGCAGAAGACAGGTCACCACATTCTTCAGCTTTCAGACAGTCATCAAGAGCAGCTCCACACAGAGTTCATTGCATTAGCTTAGTCTCGATGTTAAGAAGGCATGCATGATGGTTGCCAAATCCAACTCTGATAAAAAAAGGTCACAGCCTTCTCACCAGATGTAACTGGTGAAAAGTGCTCCTGACCACCACTGCAACCTGGCAATCCAGGTACAATAATGGATACAAGAGCACCCCACAGCTGCAAACCTGAGTGACCAAAGAAGGTTGGACCCCATCAATAATAGGGGTCCCTATGTCCTCCAGGTCACATGGTCAGCCAACCATCATCACTTCAAGCTTGTCTGGATTCAGCTTCAGTTGGCTCGCATGCATCAAATTCCCAACAGCAGCCGATCACTAGGTAAGCATCAAGACTGTAGGACCTGGGTGAGATGAAAAAGAAAGAGTTGGGTGTCATCAACATATTGATGGCACTTTGCTCCCAAACTCCATATGACTTCACCCAGGGACGTCAGATACAAATTGAACAGGAGTGAGGACAAGATGGAACCCTGCAGGACCCCACAAGGGGACCTTGCCCTAGGGGACAATGAGCCACTCCCCGTCACCACCCTCTGGGACCTCCTAGCCAGGAATGGGCAGAAACATTCAAGAGCAGTCTTGCAAATCACTGCTGGGTCACGCAGCTATGTCAACCCCATGATCAACAGTATCGAAGGCCGCTGAAATCGAATAGTGTCAACAGGGTACAATTTACCTTGTTAGTAGCCAAATGAAGGTATTCCACTTTGTGTTTTTTGAGTTTCCAATTCATTTATTTCAGTTGTTTGGTCATTTCAGTATTTTGATTTTGTCATTTTTGGCAATTGAGCATCTGCAATAGTGCAAATATTGCCAAAATGATGTAACCAATATGACCAAAATAACCAAATTGAACAAAAAAACACCAAAGGATAATGGAAATGGATACTCAACTGAGTACAGATAGATATCGGTTATTACAGAAACCACCATTTTCAGTTTTGGTAGTATAGATTTGATGGGTTTACCCATCAATTCAGTTTACTATTCAGTTTACTATTTTATTTTATTTTATTTTATTTTATTTTATTTATTTATTTATTTGATGGGTTTATCCTTTTCTTAGGTACTGATTCAGCTATAAACACAAAGTCTCAAGACACTTAGTTCATTACTTTGCTTATTGACCACAACATTTTTCCTGCAAAAGAAGAAACAATTGGAGAGAAAAATTATAGAGGACAATCCCCTTCAGGCTTACTATTTAGAGATGAGCCTTGGGAAGTTATTTATATACCACTTCATTACAATATTTATCTGCATTGAGTTGATTTTGTCAATAAATGATGTCAAACATGTAATAATGGAAATGGAAGACTATGTTGGTCTCACAGCTGCAGCAGGAAGGAGACAGACAGGGAAATGAAGGTTCAAGCTTGGGCTCCAGTTTTGAAGGCTGGTAGAAAAAAACAGCATCAACTGAGGAAATAGAGAGCTTTGTGTGACGCTGCGTCACGCCACATGAGGTGCGGTGGCGGTGGTGTGAGAGGCGGCAGGGGAGGGCCACGGGTCCCCGTAGTTCCTCCCACTGCACCGGTACAAGCCCCAGGTGGGGGGGCAGCAGCAGCTGCCACCATTAAGGGCAGCTTCCCCAGCTTGCTCCCAGGCACCAGCCCCGCCCAGACGCAGTGCATGCCTGGCGGGGCGCTGCGCGTTGTCATGGGGTGGAGCCCCGCCTGCGTTCACAGCAACGGCCCCAAACCTAGAAGTATAAGAGGCTGGCGGGGCTGCAGTTCCCCGCCGGTATCGTAAGAGAGACTGGCCCCTCTTGTGCTTTTTGGTTGCATGTATTCTGGTTGTGTGGAGTGTGAACTTGTTTGGAGACTAGACGTCTAGTTTTCCTTCTGTCTTTTCCCCTTCCATGCCCTGAGAGAGTCCGTGAGTAACTGTTCCCCCTCTTGCGTTGTGTGAGAGTGTTCCCTGTCCTTACCCCTCCCCTGCCTTCCCGAGTATAGACTCTTTCCTCACCCCTCTGGTTCCCCTCCCCTTGTGGTCCCGATCCTTGAAACCCTCACCCCTGGAAAAACGGACCCGACATTCCCATCACCTTGGCACCCCCCATTTCCCCCTTGTACTGGAATGCATGTCGATGTGACTGTCCTCGGTGGGGGTACTCCCCTATCGTACCCCCTTCCCCTCCCCCCTTCCTTCTTGGAACCTCAAACCTCTCTTACTGGCCCTAAGAAGGATATTTTTTTTATCTTCTGCAGTAGGGCAGGCTGCATCTCATCCTGCCTCTGCACCAGCCTCACTGGCTGTAATGCCCCCTAAAAGACCCTTGGTAGTTGGGGAAGTTATAGAAATCTTGATACTGCTCTAATTTAAATCCTTGGTGCTGAACTGGAATTGGGGAGACAAAAAAACAAAAGTACCTTAGGCCTCCTGGTCCTTCTGTGATGAGGAGAGCTCAAGATGTGGTACTTACACTTAGTATTTAGTAATCCCCTAATGCTCTGTTGCTCAGCCAGCTGGTCTCCCCCAGGGCTTGTTAGTACCTGCAGGTTTAGTAAACAAGGTCTCTCTTCCCTCCATACCTTACAGGATCTTGAATGGAACATGGTAATTGGCTGAAAACTCTCATGCCTGTGATTGTCTCTTCCCTTTGTTACTCTACAATGGCCCTTGGCTCTTCCATCCATAGCCATCACATCTGGAATATGTTTGAGCTGGAATAATAATCTCCTTTACAAAGAAGCCAAGTTTAGGCCAATGGCAAATCACTCTCTAAATGGACCTTGTAGTATTTAATTTCTTCCCACTATTTGATAATGTGGGTCTCTCTCTCAGCATCATTTTCCTTTTAGGATAATCCCCTTCTTCCCACCCCCGTCCTTCAAATTGCATTTGATGAAAATAGTAATGCATTTGGAGGCTGCTTTTCGTATATCATGTCTTCCCCGTTTCATTCTTTCTCTAACAATCAGCCAGTTTAATAGACTTATAGCTAATGTTTGAAGTTTGAACCCTTTCAAAAAAGCAGTTTAGGCTGCTAATTTCCTTTTAATAGTCAATTTTCATTCAATTTATCTAGTTTTCTCCATTCTCTGCAGACTCTAAGGATTTCATTTATATTCAGGCATCCTCATCAGAGAAGCTTTTTTAAAAAGAGAGGGGGGAAAACCCTTCCAATCACTTCAGGCATTTTGTTTTAAAATGCTATCTCCATTATCAGAACAACAGCACAATCGCCTTTGAAAAGTCTTGTTTGTGCATCAATTAAATGAAGAAATGTCACTCTTTCAGTAGACTAATGATTTTTGAAAAGGGGGTGTAAAAGAATTATACCTGCATTAAGCAATCAGGGCTCTCTTATTGCCAAGGAAAAGGTGTCATTAAAAATAAAAAGGAGACACAAGTACATATTTAAAGTGAATGATCCAAAGTGAGGACACATGAGAATGATTTGTGTGTCTTGAAGCTGTGCTGTCATTTTCCATTATGTCAATGAACATTTAATGAATGTTAACACACACACACACACACACACACACTTATTTACTTTATTTGCAGATGTGAAAAGGCACAGAACACTACAGCCACTTGTAGGGGACACAGCTTACCCAATTTTCTTTGACACTATTAGAAGCAATGATACGGATAAAAATCCATTCTAAATGTACTCCTGTAATTAGAAGACATTTATCCATAGAACGTATTCAAGCTAATTCCATTTCTAGAAGAAGAGAAGTCGGGCACATTTGAACGGCACAGGATACAACATTTTTCAACAGCTATAAATAATAATTGCTTTTGGACAACATAATGAGACATCCTACATGACTGCAGTCTGCAGGGTTAGGTCCATGGGTTGAGGGTAAGTCTCGGAGGGGCTGCAGCCTCAAAGGAGCTAGCTGGGCTTGGGTAGCTGTCTGGTCTTTAAAGGGACAAACTGATTAGTAATGCAAAGTGAATGCTCAGCTGGGCGTGGTTCTACAAGCCAACTGGCAGCATTGCTGATGAAGGTGGAGCTAGAAGCAAGGGTTACCAACCACTTCTCTGGATTTGACCCTGAACATCATCTTAGCTCAGGGTTAAGTCAATAATTTTGGGGGTCAGTCCACTATCCCCTTATATTGTACCAGCCTTTGTATGTGCTGGAGCAGGGAGAAGGAGCCATGCAATGTGATCAAGACCCAGCTGCCCAGAGGCGATTCCTATTTCAGCTGTAGTAAGAGAGGAGACCCTTGCCCTGGGGGCCTCTCTGTGCAAGGGTTATGGGCCTGCTCATGTCCCTCTACACCCCCATGCATCCATTCCCAATTCTATGTATTTTGCCTCTATATTTTTATTAACGAAACAGAAATGGCCCTTAAAATTTGCATAATTTGACATGAAGCTAATGCATGGCCAGTTAGCACTGTCAGGGTTTCTCCCCTATGACAGGTGCCAAAACTTCTGGAATTTCAAAAAAGAAGAGACCACCATATGGTTTGGCAATGGGTGTCAAACTGAATTAATGCAGCAGTACAGAGGTTCAGCTAGGTTGGAATGGGCCCTGGTGCAGAAGATGGAATGGATCTAGGGTGGGTTGCAGCAGTTGGGGTATTAGCTACCCATGTATAATACCCACATTTTTCAGGCACTTCCAGTGGGCACCTGACGGATTTATCAGTCCTCCATTGGGTGTCCAGATGCCCCAAAATGCAAGTCTTTCTGGGACTTTCAGGACTCTCTGGGATGCTTCAGGAAACTTCTGCCCCCACGTGCTCCCCGGCATGATTCACCCACCCAGCTGCATTGAAGAAAGCTGATTTTTGCATTTCTGGATAGCACTCTAAATATCTGAAAGAATATTCTCACCAAATGGATATTCATGTATTCAGTAAGCTGCTGTTTTTTTTCTGGTTTTTTTGTCATTTTTGTTTGAATATTTGGTTATTCAGCAAAACATTAGAGCTGAACTAAATAGTAAAATTATTATCCACAGTTAACATCCATCATTCAGGATAGTGTTTATTCAGCCATAACCCAATTACCATGATGACTAACCACCAAGCCGAATAAGTGGAAAATACTGCAACAGTTAACCAGTTTACTGTATTAACATTGCCATATTATGTAATCAAATGCTGGCACCCCCACACAAAAGGAGGCTACAGACACTGAAGTTGGGTTAAACTGCTTGCAACGCTTTATTAAACCATGACAATTGGCAGTCTGGGTAAAACAAGTAAGGGGTAAACAATCCAAACCAGAACCATACCCTTTTCCATTAAACCTGTCCTATGCCTCAGCTCACTGATCCCAAATGAATTCTCCCAATCCATTCCTTTTCAGACACCCAGATCTCCTATGATCTGCACTGCCACTGACTAAGGAAATCTTGTATCCTGCTTATTAGCACAGTCTCCCCCCTCCCCAGAGTCGGGTGAGTCTGTGGGTCACTTATCCCTAATCTGCTCTCCCTTTCCTCACCTCAAAAGGAGGTGCCTCAAGCTTCATAAGTTCCGTTCCAGGTTTCATTCCATTTTGGGGAGTTCTCCTTTACCATTGACTACCACCACCGGAGCAGCCAGCTTATGTTTGGCGTGCTTGCCCCTGCCATAAAACCTCGAATCCCCAAACTACTGGTACACAACTTCTCCAGCAGCCCTTTTCAACTGCTCCAATAGGATTCCATCCCACACTGGGACAAATTAACCCCCTTGGTTTACAGAGGATCTGCGACGGATGAAGCAGGAGAGATGGTGGTTGGAGCAACGGTGGCACTGGACTCGGACTGAAGTTGAAATAGCCTATGCTGTGGCTGTGCAGGCAGCGAAGAAGGAGTTCTTTGCTACCCCCATAGCATCTGCGACGTCGCATCCAGCTCAGCTTTTCCAGGTAGTGCAGAGGCTGGTCAGTCCGGCCTCCCTCCACCTGGAACTGGAATCTTCCAGTGCTCGCTGTGACGTGTTTGTTGACTTCTTCGTGGATAAGATTTCCCGGATTCACCACAACTTTCACGCCACACCTGTAGCAGTGGGAGAACCTAAGGTAATGGAGGCCCCGCCTAGTCTGGTTTCTTGGGATAGGTTTCAGTGGGTGTTGCCTGCTGATGTGGCGGATGTCCTTGGGGCAGTTAGAGCCACTTGTTGAGAAGATGTTGCCGTGATATGTTGCGGCTATTACTGGCTGGGGTTGTCAATGCCTCCTTTAGGGAGGGCAGAGTAAAGAGGCGGTGGTGCGGCCTCTGCTCAAAAAACCATTGCTAAACATTGACTCTCTTGCCAGCTATCAGCCAGACTCTAACCTTCCCTATTTATGGAAATTTATTGAACGGTGGTGGCTCGGCAGCTTCAGGGGCATCTGGATCAGGTCAGTATTCTTGATTCTGCGCAGTCCAGCTTTCACCTGGGGTTTTCACTGAGACTGCACTTGTGGCTTTGGTTGATGGCCTGAACCATGAATTGGATCCAAGCAGATCATTTCTTTTGATTCTATTAGGTCTGTCGGCAGTGTTTGATACTGTTGATCATTAGATGTTGGTGTCTCGTCTGCGGAACCGGGCTGGGGTGGGCAGAATTGTTCTTGAATGGTTCAGCTCTTTCCTGGCCTGGAGAACTCAGTGGGTGGTGCTTGGGGAGTGTTCATCATCTCCCTGAAACCTCACATATGGAATCCCGCAGGGTTCTATTCTGTCCCCTCTCTTGTTCAACATCTATATGCAGCTGTTGGACAAGGTCGTGAGAGGGTTCGGCATATGTTGTCATCAGTACGCCGATGATACACAACTTTACCTCTCCTTTTTGGCGGACCCAGACCCGGCAGTCTAGGTGCTTACCCAGTGTTTGGTGGCTGTGGGGGATTGGATGAGGGCATTGGGCAAGCCATCTATTGGTGGATAGCGCTGAAGGAGTGGTGACTCCTGTCATTGATGGGATTTGCCACCGTTTAGCTACAAAAGTCCGTAGTCTGGAGGTGCTTCTAGATTCACAGATCTGCCTGGATTCCCAGGGGACAGCTGTGTCAAGGAGCGCCTTTCGCTAATTACATCTGGTACATCGGCTGTGGCCATATGTTTCAGACTCTGACCTGGCCACCATCATCCACGCCTTCATCACCTCTAGATTAGATTATTGCAATGCACTCTATGTGGGCCTACCCGTGGTGATGGTCCGGAGACTGCAGCTGGTGCAGAATGCAGCAGCCCATCTCCTTATGGGAACGGGTCATTGTGAGCACATCACACCAGTGCTCTGTTCTCTGCACTGGCTGCCTATTGTCTTCCAGGCCCGATTCAAGGTGTTGGTATTGACCTATAAAACCCTAAATTGCCTGGACCCCACTTACCTGCTGGGCCGCCTCATGTCCCAGGTCATAGTGTGATCCCTGTGGTTGGTCGGTGACATCTGACTCAAAACCTCCCGGGTTTCCCAGGTGGCGATGAAGGGGAAGACATTCTTGGTGGCCGTTCCTAGGCTGTGGAATTCCCTCCTGACAGAGGCCCGCCTAGTCCCGAACCTCCCCTATTTCTGGTGACCGTGTAAGAACTGACTGTTCCGCCAGGTCTTTGGGGCGAGAGATGGGTAGGGTGGGTAGGATTGGAGGGGGGGAGGGATTTGGTTCCACTCTTTTAACAAGTTTTAATGAATTTTATTTATAAATTTTATGTATTTGATTTTAGTTATTTAACTGTTTATATTTTTGCACTTTTTTGTGAGACGCCCTGAACTGCTGTGTGAGCAAGAGGAGTGGGCTAAAAATGGCTTAAAATAAATAAATAAATAAATAAATAAATAAATAAATATTTTCCAGTACAGCTCAGGCTTCAGCCAGCTAATAGCTCTGTGCTCTAGACAAACTCATCCATTCTGCTAAGTAAATTGCTCGATTTCCCTGTTTTACTAGCTTTGACAACTCAATCCCTCCCTTTTACTAGCTCTGACAACTCAATGCAGATTAACCATTTCCCTTGATCCCCGCCTTTGACAGAGCTGGGTAAACACTAAACCAAACCCTGGCAAGATTTCCTGCAACTGCTGCTACTCCTACCTAATGGTCATAGACAGGTCTAAACCAGTAATCCTACCCACTATTGTTTTCCCCAGGTGCAAGACTATTATGTCTGACTGAATCCTTGCCTTCAAGTCCAATACCATTGGTATGAATTGGGCTCATCCCACACCCTTCTTTCCTTTCTAAGAATTTTCCACTCTGGAGCTTACACTGGGCTGTGAAACTATGAACAACCCAATCATGTGACCCCTAATAACTTTTCCAAACCACGGGCATACTTTCCCCTACTGATTCATGAGTGGGTGGATGTGTGAGCGGAAGGTCCCTGCTCACCATCTGCCCACTGCCCAATTATCCTGTTCTTCAATCGGCAGCAGCGATCTTTCTATGAGGCTGTTCCAATTCAAAAGGATGGGACCCAAATAAAACCTTCTAGGAGTCCCTGGCTGTGATGAATCGCCTCCTGACCACTAAATTGATGCCTGTGAGTGGGAATCCTGACTTGTGTTGTGATAGGAAGCTGTCAAATTGGGTGCATGCAGCAAAGTACCTCGTCATCACCTCAACTGGGCAGGTGCACAGATTGTAGAGTAATATAGTCCCCAATGCCTCTCTGGACAATCCTGGACCATCAAAAACACCATGTTATTGACTTTTCCCCAAGAATAAATTGCTTACCTGCAGTGTCCTACCTGATTAGTTAAAGTGGTAACCCACCACTAGCTCACTTAGTCTCAAGGCCCCAAATTGCGACCTTGATTGCAACACCAGGTAAGATATCTTCCCCGGTTGATGTACATATCTGCCCCTATCTGTCAACCATGTCCAGTAAGTGCTGGGAAGACATGGGCAATCTGGCACCCACCAAATTGGCCCCCGGACCTTGCCATGACACAAGCATGGCCTGCAAGATAGGTGACTGAAGGTGTTCCGGCTAGCTTCTAGACTAGATATATACAGCAGTTCAGCCATCCTGGGCCATGTTATCATATTGAACATTATTCCCTTTATCCTTAAGTTGCTTAGTTCCAAATGTGAACTGCAGCCACTATTGGCATAGTTCCAAAATTATTAACTCCCAAGCATCTCTTGTTACTGACCACTTGAGTGGCCAAATTTAAGCAGGCAACCACCCCTAAAATATATTTCCAGGCCAATACCCCCAGCTGCATCTGGATGGCCTGCATATCTGCCTCTTGTGGGAGACTCTTCTTCAGACCCAGGCCCAGCAGTCTCTGTGCTTAACAGGTGCCTTGTAGCTGTGGGGGATTGGATGAGGGTAAACCAACTGAAGCTGAATCCCGACAAGACGGAGGTGATGTTGGTGGGTAAGGCAGTGGAGGTAACAGCCCCCATCATTGATGGGGTCTGCCCTCTGCTGGTTTCCCAGGTACGGAGTCTGGGGGTGCTCCTTGACTCTCACCTCTGCCTGGATTCCCAGGTGGAGGCTGTGGCAAGGAGTGCCTTACACCAATTACATCTGGTGCATCAGTTTCAGCCGTATGTTTCAGATTCTGACCTGGGCACTGTCATCCACACCTTCATCACCTCTAGACTTGAATACTGTAACGCACTCTACATGGAGCTCCCTTTGGTGACAGTATGGAGACTGCAGCTGGTGCAGAAAACAACAGTCCATCTCCTGGTGGGATTGGGCCTCCAGGAACATATTACACTGGTTCTTAGGTCTCTGCCCTGGCTGCCTGTAGTCTTCCGGGCCCAATTCA